>ONZH01020891.1:0-10536 GCA_900303285.1 Rhinella marina | reverse complement strand
AATTCACTATAATTTTTATTGCACACATGTATAAAAATGAATTATCTTAAATTGATGAACAAGAATTATGTGAGCACTAAAAGTGGAAATAATCATGTACAATATGAATTTTGAAACACATTTTTATTGATTGTGTATAATGAGCAATTAATTGTACAGTATAAAAAGCTACTGAGCACCATGTGATGTATATCACTGTTGAGAAAAGTCCCAGAAGAGACTGAAACGTCGCTCTGGTGAATAAAGAACACTGTCTTAATCACAAACCTTTGAGGCCATGGAATTACTATATATATATATACTATATATATTATAATATATTAAACAGTACAGATCAAAAGTTTTGACACACTTTCTCATTCAAAGAGTTTTCTGTATTTTTATGACTATGAAAAAAAAATTGTAGATTCACACTGAAGGCATCAAAACTATGAATTAACACATGTGGAATTATATACTTATAAAAAAGTGTAAAACAACTGTAATATGTCTTATATTCTAGGTTCTTCAAAGTAGCCACCTTTGCTTTGATTACTGCTTTGCACACTCTTGGCATTCTCTTGATGAGCTTCAAGAGGTAGTAACACCTGAAATGGTTTTTCACTTCACAGGTCTGCCCCTGTCAGGTTTAATAAGTGGGATTTCTTTGCTTATAAATGGGTTGGGACTATGAGTTGTGTTGGGCAGAAGTCAGTAGTGGATACACAGCTGATAGTCCTACTGAATAGACTGTTAGAATTTGTATTATGGCAAGAAAAAAGCAGCTAAGTAAAAAAACGAGTGGCCATCATTACTTTAAGGAAATGTAGGTCAGTCAGTCCGAAAATTGGGAAAACTTTGAAAGTGTCCCCAAGTGCAGTCGCAAAAACCATCAGCTCTACAAAGAAATTGGCTCACATGAGGACCGCCCTAAGGAAAGGAAGACCAAGAGTCACCTCTGCTGCGGAGGATAAGTTCATCCGAGTCACCAGCCTCAGAAATCGCAGGTTAACAGCAGCTCAGATTAGAGACCAGGTCAATTGCCACACAGAGTTCTAGCAGCTCTAGACACAATCTCTACAACAACTGTTAGAGGAGACTGTGTGCAGCAGGCCTTCATGGTAAAATAGCTGCTAGGAAACCACTGCTAAGGACAGGCAACAAGCAGAAGAGACTTGTTTGGGCTAAAGAACACAAGGAATGGACATTAGACCAGTGGCAATCTGTGCTTTGGTCAGATGAGTCCAAATTTTGGCTCCAACTACCATGTCTTTGTGCGACGCAGAAAAGGTGAATGGATGGACTCTACATGCCTGGTTCCCACCGTGAAGCATGGAGGAGGAGGCTGTGATGGTGTGGGGGTGCTTTGCTGGTGACACTGTTGGGGATTATTAAAATTGAAGGCATACTGAACCAGCATGGCTACCACAGCATCTTGCAGCGGCATGCTATTCCATCCGGTTGCGTTTAGTTGGACCATCATTTATTTATCAACAGGACAATGACCCCAAACACACCTCCAGGCTGTGTAAGGGCTATTTGACCAAGAAGGAGAGTGATGGGTGCTACGCCAGATGACCTGGCCTCCACAGTCACCAGACCTGAACCCAACGAGATGGTCTGGGTGAGCTGGACTGCAGAGTGAAGGCCAAAAGGGCTAACAAGTGCTAAGCATCTCTGGGAACTCCTTCAAGACTGTTGGAATACCATTTCAGGTGACTACCTCTTTGAGCTCATCAAGAGAATGCCAGAGTGTGCAAAGCAGTAATTAAACCAAAAGGTGGCTACTTTGAAGAACCTAGAATATGACATATTTTCAGTTGTTTCACACTTTTTTGTTAAGTATATAATTCCACATGTGTTAATTCATAGTTTTGATGCCTTCAGTGTGAATCTACAATTTTCATAGTCATGAAAATACAGAAAACTCTTTGAATGAGAAGGTGTGTCCAAACTTTTGGTCTGTACTGTATATATATATATATATAATATATGATAAATAATAAATAAATATGCATTCAAAAACCTGATTAGTCACTAATAAAATACAGACATTTCTATAAACAGTATGGGCCCTCACCTTATTATAAATTAATCTCAAACGCTTCATTAAGTCCATATGGTTTAAGAATATTTAATTAGAAGATCCAATACATTTCTCTCCTCCTGATAAAACTAAGATCGTTACGTTCATGTTGCAGTACTTGCTCTATTGGTGTCACACGGAAGCCTAAAAAAGAGCCGCGTGCCTAGACACACTATGGTTGGGAAATGTTTTCTTTATATTAGATCTATGTTTGTTTAACCGGCTTCTGAGCATCTGAATTGTGCGGCCAAAGTATTGTAGATTGTAGGGGCACTCCAAGATAGATATGACATGTGTGGAGTTACTGTACAATTCAGGGACCCATTAATAGAGCATGTTTCTTCCTTCCCTTGAGTAGTAAAAAAGACTTTTTGACAAAAGCATAGGCATTTGGGTTGCCCACATTTATTACTCCCTTTGTGTATTATTTCCATTCTTTGTGTGGTTGCATCTCTGTGTCTGTCTGTCTTGCACTTAGCAGAACAGGGAACACCGACCAGTTGCAGACTTGCCGCTTAGGGCTTGCATTGCAAGTAGGCAAGGGAAAGCAGGTTGGGTTCCAGTCAGGGTGCACTCTGCACGTGTTTTCTGCCTACTGTGCTGACACCCGCCCTGGTGGATCTGACTCATCTATTACATGGATTGCTATTTGTTTGAATGACCACCATGTAATATTAAATTTCCCTAGCAGAGGCTTACTTACAAAAGCTGGATCCATGATGACCCATAGTTGCCTTCAAGAGATAACCTTTATAAAGCCATTTTTTGTTATTGAGGAAATGCAAGTTACTTGATCACATCAGGTTCCATAGAAACTAAATGGACTGGCAACTTTACCCTAATTTTTAAGAATTTGCTGGAAACAGCACTGTTGGTGCCATTGTCCTCCTATTGACTATTGCTTTCTCTACACTCCAGTCCCAATTTTGACCTTGGCTATAGAGCCCCATGATTTCTATGAATGACCCTGATCAGATGACACAATCAGACAGGACTTAAACTCTGTGCACACTGTGGACCACGTGGCTGTATCCTTAAAGGCTATGTACATCTTTGGAGTCAAATCTTTTTATTATTGGATTGCACTAAATTATTATTATTGCATTGAGCTAAAAAAACACACTGAATTGTGTCCTTTTTCTTGCCTTTTTTAATAATTGGAGTGGATGGGCGATGTATGCCCCTGTATGCTTATTCAGTGGCATATGTCATTGCCTTCATTTGGAGGTACTGTATACTTCAGGAAATCTTCCTGACATGTACCTCCAACTCAAACTCAGTGTGTGCAGAGCCTTAACTCAATGTCATTTTTTCAGAAAGATAAATGATATGATTGCCATTAACTTCACATCTGGTCTCCTGACTTCTTGCTTACAGGCATGAACTGCTAACACTGTACTTTTATCAAATTCTATTTGTCATAGGAAGAAAAATGACTATGCTGCCTTTTATGATTACAGCTTGGAAACAAAGCTGTCCCTCACCGTATTACTCTAACAAGTATAATGCAAAAGATGAGCTAAGATTTTACGATTTTACATTCATCAGCTACATATTCTGAATTGTTGATATTAAGTTAATAGAACATGTGAACTACCAAAGCCAATTCGCTGATTCAAACCCTATGGTTGTGTATTGTAGAGGGTAATCACCCAGGGTATCGCTATATGCTGCCTCCTGGTGCCACATGTAATTATTCTATCCAAAAACCCAACAAAGCTGAGATGGATCATGCCTCAGAGATACAGTACAATATAATATATGCTGTATGATTTCTATGAGCGCCATATTACAGACCATACTATACAAGTCCATAAAAATTAATATTAGGACTCCAGTTAATATGTTTCCATTTAATAAATGTTTTTCAAATGATAAGCATCCATTTACTTGATCAGTGTGAATCCATTTTAATGAATGTAATCACATGATAAAACTGATGAAAAATGTCTTAAAGGGGTTGCCAAGCTTTAAGGATGTTTTAAGACGCCTGCAAAGTGTTGTACCTGTTTAAAAACCCACTGTTAACCTGCGATTTCTGAGGCTGTTGACAATCTCCACCTTAAAACTTCTGGACAGACGGGGTCACATGCTTGTCTTCAGCTAATGACTGATCTCAATGGTGACGTGTCTCCAAGTGCCACGTAAACCAGCAGACCTACTGCTTAGAGACACATCACTGCTGTGACTCTATCTGTCTGGAAGTTTACATAACGAGGAGTGAAAGATCGCCAAAGGGAGAGTATATATTGGTTGAACAGTCCTAACCTTTTTATTTGTTGGGTTGACAAAATATGTAGTTTTAGTGACTTTTTTAACATAACTTAAGGATTTTTTCTTTTTTAGTTTTATTTAGGTAAAACAAAAAAATGACTTTTTACATTTTTTTTTCACATGCTATAGCTTTTTAGTCTTTAAATAGGTTATCCGATCCGAGTTTGATGTTGATGGACTCAATATAGAACATCAAAATCGGATCAGCAAGGGTCTGACTTCTGAAACACCCACCAATCAGTTGTTTGAGGAGTCCGTTGCTCTCACTGGAGCACCGTGGTATCTTTGATCACTTGATCTTCAGGAATTAGGGTAGTTGGACCCTGAGGATAGCCTATCAATATGAAATTCCTAGAGAATCCATTTAAATATGCAAATTGATACCAAAATAAATTATTAAAATGAGTTCCCTATTTTGAATCATCATTTTGATGTATACTGTTGTATGTATAGTTTTGGTGAATGGGGTGACTGGAAACTTTTGGTTTGGTGTTTTTTTTTTCTCTTATTTGTATTTTATTTCTATTCCTTCTTTTTTAATATTCAAATCTCTGGGACATTTACACTTTTTTATTTTTATTTTGCACTAATCCATTTTTACTGGGACATCCAAAAAAGCGCCAAGTACAGGTGAAAACAACTCCATCTTCTGACCCAGCAGCATAATATATTCGACACAACTGGCAATTACACAATCGCCAGGTCATTGAATGCTGTGTAACTAGGAAAGGAGAAGGAAGACTCTATTGCTGCTTGTCCTGAGGATAAGTATTCAGGATTTCAAAGCATCTATGGCCAAAATCAGACGAAATGTCCCCTCTGTCAAGTTCAATAACAACCCTAGGTTAGTGAACCTGACGAAGAGGATGTTTTGTCCGTATAACCCGTTGTTTGTATCTACAACTAATAGAATCTCTCTGCAAGATCTTTCCGTGTCGGCATCCATGTGCCAATTAGCCCCTATGCAATTCAGTGGGGCTTATTGCCAGCTCTGCTCCTTATTCTGAAGGGGCATCTGCAAAAATAAGTTTCATGTGTCCCAATATGAAAAATTATGTTTTCAAAACAATGTGAGCTAGACACTATTTTTCCTAGAAGGTGCAGTGCCATGGACTGTAGTGCTGCTATTGGCTCTGCTCTTTTGCTTTCCTTCGCTGGACATATTTATAAAACTTTATCTCCCATCAGAATCAATTGGAAATTACTTTTTAAAATAATGTGAGCTAGATAGATCCTAGATGATGCAGTACCCCCAGATCAGAGGACCCCCATTATCATTGCCCTGTACGATGTTCTTTACAGTACCTCTACCTGGAATATGATATATGCTGTTGTTTGTTCTGCCTCATTAATTTCTCTGTAGAAATATTTGCAAACTGTTGGCTTTCTCTGTGTCGTCTGCTAGAGGTAGGTCTGAAATACTTACTTATTGTGTGGAACGTCTGCTATTTCTTAAAGTGATAGCAATGGAAAAGTGGTATTGGGGCTAGTCGTAAATACTGACTTCACTGTAAATTCATGCAAATTCTAGGTTACATTAGAAACCATTTTGGTCATCATCTGTATCCCTGAAGGTTTTTTTAATGCTGTGTACAGTATATTTCTATGTTTAAGTAACCTCACTAATTTTGTGATATATTCAGGGAATCTATTTATAGGTGGAAGTATTATTTATCCCAAGCATTTAGAACCTGTTTGGTTACTATACTGAAGGCTTCCATGTGGTTTTCTTCAAGCTGTGCTACATCTGTTCTGTGTTGTAGTGATCAAACATCACTGTGAGCATCTGTAAGCATGGAGGTGTGAAATAATATTCATTGCTCTACTAAAGAGAGCTGCTACTGAGGTCATTAATAACATACTGAGTGACAAGGACTTCTTACATTGCTTCAGACATATTTCATGGTGGATCATCAATGTGTTTAAAACTTTAAATATGCAAATGTTATCTTCATTTGTACTCTCGAAGAAAACACTAACCCAAGTGTTCAAGTAACAGTTCCATAAAATAGTCATCATGGTTAAATAGTCATCACTCATATAAGATATGATAGTTTGACATCACTATATACACTATTCAGCCATACCAGTCAAAGCACAGGTGAACAGAATAATGTAAAGGGGTGGGATAGGTTAGACAACACGTGAAGTGGTCTTCAAGCAGGAACAACAGGCAATCTGAGTGACTTTGATGAGGGTCAACTTGTGATAGCTAGATGATAGGGTCACAGTGCCTACAAAAAGGTAAGTCTTGTGGGGGTGTTTACTGTGTGCAGTTGTTGATACCTAAGTGGAGTAAGAAAGGGCAACAGTTGAACTAACAACCTGATCAAGGGCTTGTAAGGCTGATTAATTTGCTTTGGAGTAAAAACTAGTTTGTCTCGTCTTAATCAACAGAATTGCAACAGTAAAACAAATTGCTGAAAAAATTAATAATTGCATCACTTACCTGGGGAAGAGATGGCACCTAGAAGCACTATGTTATGTGAACAATTCAAGCTAATGCAGACATCATGATACTCTGCTAGGAAACCTTGGGTCCTGGCATTCTTGTGGATATTACTTTGTCACATACCTAAAGATTGTTGCAGACCAACTACCCCCTTCTTGATAGCAGTATTCCCTAATGGCAGTTACCATTTTCAGCAGAAGAATGTGCACTGCCACAGTGCAAACATTGTTCAGAAATGGTTTACAAAACATGACAAATAGTTCAAGGTGTTGATTTGGCCTCCAAATTCTCCAGCTCTCAGTCTGAGCATCTGTGGGATCCATGGAGGCCCCCTTACTCATAGGACATAGAAGATCTGCTGCTGATATCTTGGTACCAGTTACCACAGGAGCTCCCTACCCCCTTTTTAAGCTATTTACCACAATGACAGCAATAACAAGTAATGCCAGAATGACACTGACATATATGGCTATGGGTAAACACATGGTTGACGGTGTTAACAAGCAGCATGTTCAAAAACACACTGCACTGCCACATTTACTATGCTTTTTAATATTAGAAACCTTGATTGTTTTATAGCAACAATGTATTCCACTCTCTCTAGCTGCAATGCGCACAGGCATAACAATGTGAAATTATACAGGCTTAAAAACAGAAATCGAATATCAGAATTTTGGGCAATAAAATGTTAGGTATAGAAATATGTATTTTTGTAAGTAAGGCCTGTATTACAGATTATAGTCACATTTTAGGGTCCATGTTATGGCTGCAGCAACAAAAGAAAAACCCTACAGTTTTTCTGAATAGAAACTTAGATCACCACAGAGTCCTATGGTGATGCAAATTGTTCACCGGAACCATGTTATATGGTATAGTAATATTTGAACGTAAAACATTTTATAATTAAAATGCTTTCTCTAATATCACCCTGTGAATTCGTGTTGTGTCGAATGCTGAAGATCTAAGAAATGACAAGTACTTTACTATATACAGTGCTAAACCGACTAATTGGAGTGATAAATGTGTCCTCTTGCTAAAAATAATTGTTTGCAGGTGGATTTATCAAAGACCGTGCCAAGCACTTCAGATCCCAGCACTGGCACTCCTGTCTTAATGTTCAACCTGTAATCATCCTCATCTGTCACGTTTGATAGCTCATATTATAATAGATTACTATTCTACTGGAAAACTTGTTTTATTCTTATTGAAGTTAAAATGTTCTTACACTTTCTGTTGCTTATTCTACTCCGTTACCATTAACAATTAAGATATTGCTCACCCCATAGTTTATGGTGGCTTATAATGGTTGCACAATTGAAATATTGGAAAAATCAGATTCTTCAGAGCTTCACGTATTTGTCTTGTCAATGGAATATTACATTTATGACATCAAAATTGTATCACAACTAACTTACTGTAATTTGTAATCTGTTTTTTTTCAGTTTTTTAAACTGTTAATAGACATTTTTTTTAAAATGAAGGAAATTGTTCACCCATGTAGCCGAATCATTTTGCTTATTGTACTCTGCATTAGATATAAGGGGCACATTTATTAAGACTGGCGTTTTAGATGCCGGTCTTAATAAAGCCCTAAACTGAAGAGGCTCAGGCCACTCCATAACTTCGCCGCATCCAGCGCCAGTTCTAAATGTAAGACAGCTTCCGAGCTGTCTTAGATATAGACCTTTTTGTACACAAATAATTTTAGACCTGGTGTGAGCAGGGCGAAGTTGGATATATCAAAGCAACTAACCATTACACCGCTATCTGCACCTGAAATACACCTAATTTAGACGTATTCCAGCATAGCAAATGACCTCCATAGTTTATACCTTTCTAGAGTATACACAAAAACACATGATGGAAATAATAATAATAATTTATATTTATATAGCGCCAAAATATTCCACAGCGCTGAGAGTGAAGAGGGTGTCAGCAGTAAGTTTGTGTTGATGTCACTGTTTATTTTGCCATCCTTCTCAGTTGTCATAAGAACAACCGCAAAAAAAAAAAAAAAATGATCCTGTCTTTTGAGCATCCCCTGTCTTATTTGCATGTCTTTTGTGTTTTGTACCCACTCCTGCTTTTGGCTTCCAAATCATGATCCAATCCTGATGTAAAATAGGGACCGTGTGATACAGAAAAAAATCACAGAAAACAAGTAATAATGCACTAACATAATAGATGCAAGCATTATATATGGACTAAGCCTTCATTCTGATATAATAAAATCTGAGACTCTCAGCCAATATATTTTGATCAAAACACATCTGTGCCCACCTACCCTCGCAAGGTGGTCTCAGTCAGGCAGGTCCTACTACCTATCCCGTTAGACATCTATGTTCAGGAGACCAGACCCTGCACATATAATGTGTTGCTCCTAGTCACCTCTTGGCGGGGGTAGGTGGGCATAGATGTGTTTTGATCAAAATTAGAGATGAGCGAGCACTAAAATGCTCGGGTGCTCGTTATTCGAGTCGAACTTTTCCCGATGCTCGGGTGCTCGTTTCGAATAACGAACCCCATTGAAGTCAATGGGAGACTCGAGCATTTTTGCAGGGGACCAAGGCTCTGCCTAGGGAAGGCTGGGTGAAAACCTGGAAACCTCAGAAAATGATGGAAACACAACGGAAATGGAAAGGAAACAGCAGGGGCAGCATGCATGGATGCCTCTGAGGCTGCCTAATCCCACCATTACCCCAAATTCTCCTAGTGGGGCATGTGTGGTATCGATTCTTCTCAGTTTAATACCGTATACGTCCCCTAATCTTGGGCACCCTATAATTCCATAGGATTTTTCGACCACGGAAACGGAAAAAGAAACTTGCTCTGGCCAGGGGAGTGTCTTTCCTACTGCAGCTACAAGGGGAATCGTGTCCCATGGCTCTGCCTATCACAGTAGGCGCAATTAAAAGAAGAACAAAAAAAAAATCAGTACAATATCTTAATACGTCCCCTATCCGGGTAAATTGTTGGGTTTGGAGAGAGGGCCTGTAGGTGGGGGGCAGGCTGGGGGGAAGGAGGTTTGAGCTGGAAAGAGCCAGAGGAGTGCCCCTGGGCTAGCGCGTGTGTGGGTGGTGACAACAGCCGGATGGATTTGGAAAAAATCTAGCATCAACGCGGTGACTTTGGCCGTATATCGATTCTTCTCAAGTTTAGAAACTCGTCGATACGCGTCCCCTTTATCTTGTGGACGAGTCAGATTACACGTGTGTCATTGTGATTTTCGAACCAGTCGGATTTTTCGACCACGGAAAAGGAAAAAGAGCTTGCTCTGGCCAGGGGAGTGTCTTTCCTACTGCAGCTAAGGGGACGTGTCCATGCTCTGCCTATCACAGGTCAGGAGGCAATTAAAAAGAAGAACCAAAAAAAACATCAGTACAATATATTAATACGTCCCCTATCCCGGGTAAATTGTTTGGAGAGAGGGCCTGTAGGTGGGGGGCAGGCTGGGGGGAAGGAGGTTGAGCTGGAAGAGCCAGAGGAGTGCCCCCTGGGCTAGCGTGTGTGGTGGTGACAACAGCCGGAATGGATTTGGAAAACCTTAGCATCAACCGGTACGGTATCGATTCTTCTCAGTTTAATACCGTATACGTCCCCTATCTTGGGACCTATATTTCATGGATTTTTCGACACGGAAAAGGAAAAAGAGCTTGCTCTGGCCAGGGGAGTGTCTTTCCACTGCAGCTAAGGGGACGTGTCCATGCTCTGCCTATCACAGGTCAGGAGGCAATTAAAAGAAGAA
>ONZH01020890.1:0-31215 GCA_900303285.1 Rhinella marina | reverse complement strand
AAAGAAAGTACACATCTATTATTGAAAAGTGATAGTTCACTTATGGTAATAAATAAATGAGTAGTCAATATTATGGTCCTGTGTATACTATTACAGTTCTGGATTATGGCGTCCAAAGGGTTAACAGTGTCACTATATTCACTTGTAATCGCTTGTAATATTGAAGGAAGATAGTTCACTTGTGGTCATAAATCCTAAGTATATTATTACCGTTTCTGGATTCTGGTATCCAAAGGGTTAGGAGTGCCACTGAGGGTTGCAGTATCCAAAGGATTAAAGTGCCATTAGTCAGTGTATAAACATTAATCCATTGGTGATTCAGCGGTATTAATGCCCCACATTATAATACAACAGTTATTAAATTGGTGGTTCAATGGTTAAAATATCCCAGTGTGGGGTAGTACTTTACCACTCGATGAAAATTAGGTCCGTGCTGAGAAGTTCACTGCAGCGCCGCGGCTCGCTGCTCTCTGTGCTTCTTCTCTGTTCGGCAGTCTCCTAATGCCGCCAGGCAGCGCGGCGTGTTTGATCGGCGCGTGTAATCCAGAAAGCGCGCCTATTCTCAGGGAGCGTGCCACGTGGGTGTGCGGGCAGTTGGTTTCCACCGGAGTACTTTGTATCCCCTGATATCTCTGGAATACTTTATATCCGTTTCAAACACCAGTTTGATATTGTAAGTCCATATGTAAATCGCCCTGAATTGGCGATGTTATTTATTCAGATTCACTGCTTTCCCAAACGCGTTTCAGGGTTAACACCCCTTCCTCAGTGGTCAGCAGTGATGGTATAGGGTCTGATATTTTATATAGCCCCTTTATTGGGGGTGGAGACAATAATTAAACTCTGATTAGTTTGTCAATGAGTTGATAAATAAGCAGTGTCCCAAAGATATAGGAAAAAAAAAAACCTGGAAGAAATATATATTGAGGATACCTGGATATAAAGGTGCCTTAAGGAAATCATGCATAATTGATGCGGAATGTTGGTATTTAAAATCCTATAAAAATTACTATTATAAAATTATAGAATTATAAAATGTCGCAATATAGAAATTATGGAAACATCAAAATCAAGAAAAATACAATAAAAATAAAAATAATACATCAGAAGGAAATAGCAAAATTATACATGGATATGTACATGTTGTATAATATAGTGGTGTGTTGGGTAACTAGATCCAATGTCTGGACCTACTGATCCTGATCTTAAAAAACTGCATGATTATAGGTAAGTATTGATTATTATATGTTCTATATCAATTATTGTTTTCAATTATTTCATATTCTCTATTTAATTATTTTCTAGGTTTAATTATTTTCTAGGTTGCTATGGATGTATGGGGTGCGGGCCTCACAGGGAGGGGAGGTCGTGGTGCTGGGATACAGCCTGACCACGATGTCCCGTCCCGCAGGGCACACACCCCTTATCAACTTGTATCACAGGAAGCCGAAGAGTTCGAAATCTGCGTTCAGACCCTTTGGGACAAGTGTGTTGAATTCGAATATTTTTCTGGACTCGGCTCTGGACATATTTAAGGTATGATTAACCCCCTCTCCACTGTCTTGGGACCTTTTCAAGGCTGCATATCTGAGACCCGAAGGGTCCTTATTGTGGTGTTCCTTAAAGTGTTGTGAGAGGGTATGTAGTTCATAGCCCTTTTTGATATTCAAAATATGTTCAGCTACCCTTACTTTCAATGTCCTCTTAGTTCTGCCGACATACTGTTTATTGCACGGGCATTGAAGCATATAAATAACCTCCGTAGAATTACAGGTCAAACATTCCTTGATTTCAAATTGGTACGGGCTTGTTGTTGATTTAAACTCAGATGTCTTTCTAGGGAATTTGGTAATTCTACAGTTGTTACAGGCTCCACACCTGTGGAAGCCCTTTGATTGTAGCCAGCTGGTATTAATTGGCGTTTTCCTCTTTACTTTGATGGATGGAGCTATTTTTAAACCTAAGTTAGGTGCTTTAGTATAAACTATTAATGGGTCTTCGGGTAGTAATGTTCCGATAGTCTTATCATTTTTTAGATGATGCCAATGGTTTCTTATTATCTTCTCTATTCCTCTATATTGTGCATTAAAAGGTAAAATTATTCTAATGGGTTCATCTTTTCTTCCATCTGTCTGTTCTACGTTCTTGGGACTGAAAAAAGTTACTCGTTCCATCTCCCTGACTTTATTCAAGGAGGTGTGGATAACTCTCTCAGGGTATTGTTTGATGGAAAACTGTTCTATCAGGGTATTGGCTTCCTCTTCAAATTGATTATTTTCCGTACAATTTCTTTTCAATCTCTTAAATTGGCTTGTGGGGATATTCATCAACCATCTGGGGAGGTGGCAGCTTGTAAATAGAATATAACTGTTTTTTGCTACGGTTTTTTGATATGTGCTGCTTATTAATCTTTCCCCCTGGATGTTTATGTTCAAATCGAGAAATTCTATTTTTTCTTGTCCTATATGGCTGGTGAACGTTAGATTGTATGTGTTATTGTTTATATTTTCCAGGAAGGAATTCAATTCCTGCCTGGAGTCCCTCCAAATGAAGATGACATCATCAATATATCGCCGCCAGAGGACCAGACTCGCCCCCAGCTTAGGGATTATGGTCTCCTTCTCCCATTGAGCCATAAAGATGTTAGCATAGTTAGGGGCGAATCTGGTCCCCATGGCGGTCCCCTTCTGCTGCAGATAAAAATCATTTTCATACCAGAAAAAGTTATGTTTGAGGATATAATCAACTCCCTGTATCACAAATTTGCTTTTCACAAAGTGAACCACTTTCCTGCAGGTATTTCCTCACGGCCAGGGTTCCTCACGGCCAGGGTACCTGCAGGAAAGTGGTTCACTTTGTGAAAAGCAAATTTGTGATACAGGGAGTTGATTATATCCTCAAACATAACTTTTCTGGTATGAAAATGATTTTTATCTGCAGCAGAAGGGGACCGCCATGGGGACCAGATTCGCCCCTAGCTATGCTAACATCTTTATGGCTCAATGGGAGAAGGAGACCATAATCCCTAAGCTGGGCGCGAGTCTGGTCCTCTGGCGGCGATATATTGATGATGTCATCTTCATTTGGAGGGACTCCAGGCAGGAATTGAATTCCTTCCTGGAAAATATAAACAATAACACATACAATCTAACGTTCACCAGCCATATAGGACAAGAAAAAATAGAATTTCTCGATTTGAACATAAACATCCAGGGGGAAAGATTAATAAGCAGCACATATCAAAAAACCGTAGCAAAAAACAGTTATATTCTATTTACAAGCTGCCACCTCCCCAGATGGTTGATGAATATCCCCACAAGCCAATTTAAGAGATTGAAAAGAAATTGTACGGAAAATAATCAATTTGAAGAGGAAGCCAATACCCTGATAGAACAGTTTTCCATCAAACAATACCCTGAGAGAGTTATCCACACCTCCTTGAATAAAGTCAGGGAGATGGAACGAGTAACTTTTTTCAGTCCCAAGAACGTAGAACAGACAGATGGAAGAAAAGATGAACCCATTAGAATAATTTTACCTTTTAATGCACAATATAGAGGAATAGAGAAGATAATAAGAAACCATTGGCATCATCTAAAAAATGATAAGACTATCGGAACATTACTACCCGAAGACCCATTAATAGTTTATACTAAAGCACCTAACTTAGGTTTAAAAATAGCTCCATCCATCAAAGTAAAGAGGAAAACGCCAATTAATACCAGCTGGCTACAATCAAAGGGCTTCCACAGGTGTGGAGCCTGTAACAACTGTAGAATTACCAAATTCCCTAGAAAGACATCTGAGTTTAAATCAACAACAAGCCCGTACCAATTTGAAATCAAGGAATGTTTGACCTGTAATTCTACGGAGGTTATTTATATGCTTCAATGCCCGTGCAATAAACAGTATGTCGGCAGAACTAAGAGGACATTGAAAGTAAGGGTAGCTGAACATATTTTGAATATCAAAAAGGCTATGAACTACATACCCTCTCACAACACTTTAAGGAACACCACAATAAGGACCCTTCGGGTCTCAGATATGCAGCCCTTGAAAAGGTCCCAAGACAGTGGAGAGGGGGTAATCATACCTTAAATATGTCCAGAGCCGAGTCCAGAAAAATATTCGAATTCAACACACTTGTCCCAAAGGGTCTGAACGCAGATTTCGAACTCTTCGGCTTCCTGTGATACAAGTTGATAGGGGTGTGTGCCCTGCGGGGACGGGACATCGTGGTCAGGCTGTATCCCAGCACCACGACCTCCCCTCCCTGTGAGGCCCGCACCCCATACATCCATAGCAACCTAGAAAATAATTAAACCTAGAAAATAATTAAATAGAGAATATGAAATAATTGAAAACAATAATTGATATAGAACATATAATAATCAATACTTACCTATAATCATGCAGTTTTTTAAGATCAGGATCAGTAGGTCCAGACATTGGATCTAGTTACCAACACACCACTATATTATACAACATGTACATATCCATGTATAATTTTGCTATTTCCTTCTGATGTATTATTTTTATTTTTATTGTATTTTTCTTGATTTTGATGTTTCCATAATTTCTATATTGCGACATTTTATAATTCTATAATTTTATAATAGTAATTTTATAGGATTTTAAATACCAACATTCCGCATCAATTATGCATGATTTCCTTAAGGCACCTTTATATCCAGGTATCCTCAATATATATTTCTTCCAGGTTTTTTTTTTTCCTATATCTTTGGGACACTGCTTATTTATCAACTCATTGACAAACTAATCAGAGTTTAATTATTGTCTCCACCCCCAATAAAGGGGCTATAAAATATCAGACCCTATACCATCACTGCTGACCACTGAGGAAGGGGTGTTAACCCTGAAACGCGTTTGGGAAAGCAGTGATTTAATCTGGAGAAAGGAGGGTATCTGAATAAATAACATCGCCAATTCAGGGCGATTTACATATGGACTTACAATATCAAACTGGTGTTTGAAACGGATATAAAGTATTCCAGAGATATCAGGGGATACAAAGTACTCCGGTGGAAACCAACTGCCCGCACACCCACGTGGCACGCTCCCTGAGAATAGGCGCGCTTTCTGGATTACACGCGCCGATCAAACACGCCGCGCTGCCCGGCGGCATTAGGAGACTGCCGAACAGAGAAGAAGCACAGAGAGCAGCGAGCCGCGGCGCTGCAGTGAACTTCTCAGCACGGACCTAATTTTCATCGAGTGGTAAAGTACTACCCACACTGGGATATTTTAACCATTGAACCACCAATTTAATAACTGTTGTATTATAATGTGGGGCATTAATACCACTGAATCACCAATGGATTAATGTTTATACACTGACTAATGGCACTTTAATCCTTTGGATACTGCAACCCTCAGTGGCACTCCTAACCCTTTGGATACCAGAATCCAGAACGGTAATAATATACTTAGGATTTATGACCACAAGTGAACTATCTTCCTTCAATATTACAAGCGATTACAAGTGAATATAGTGACACTGTTAACCCTTTGGACGCCATAATCCAGAATTGTAATAGTATACACAGGACCATAATATTGACTACTCATTTATTTATTACCATAAGTGAACTATCACTTTTCAATAATAGATGTGTACTTTCTTTTAGTATTTTTACTTTATTTTATTTTGATTATATTTATTTATTTATATATATATATATATATATATATAATCTATATCTATATTTATATTTATATTTATATTTTACTTTTTATTGCATCCAGCGCTGGACCAGTTAATATTATTGCACTATTATTATTATTGCACTATATAATAAAGAATATGTATTAGTATTTAATCCCATTCAGAGTGTGCCTACTTATCCTATTTCTAGTTGCTCTTGTTTATACACAGCATTTGGGTGTGCTGACAAGTAGTGCACCTCGCTATACATCCTACCAATCGGTGAGCTACTATCTCTCTTATTTTACTCTTGGTATTCCACTAGCCGAGGATAAAACGGAAGGTCCCACCCATTGCCTCTCTTTCCTAGGTATTGAAATTGACACTGAGAGGGGCTTGATTAGCTTGCCACAAGATAAGCTGCTGCGCTTACGAGCTGATGTCAGCAACTGCTTGGATGCACGTAAAGTTACACTGAGGGAATTGCAATCTCTCCTGGGTCAGCTAGCCTTTGCGTGTCGGATTTTTCCAATGGGGCGGGTTTTTTCGCACCGCTTGTCGTTGGCAACGGCAGGCGTTCGGCAGCCCCATCATTTTATTCGATTACCTAAACCTCTGAAGGATGATCTTCGAGTCTGGTTGCAGTTCCTACATTCGTACGACGGTGTTTCCTGTTTTCCAGAACCAGAAATCGATAGCGATGCCTTGCACCTTTTTACAGACGCGGCTGGTTCGTTGGCTTACGCCGCGATATTCGGTGATAGCTGGTTTGCATCGCCATGGCCTCCGGACTGGTCAGAGCGAGGTTTAACTAAAAATCTTACCTTTTTGGAACTTTTTCCAATAGTTGTGGCTATGGAATTATGGGGTCCCCTGATGAAGAACAAGCGGATTCAATTTTGGTCAGACAATGAAGGGGCAGTTATGGCGATTAATAGTCTAACCTCGCATTCTCTACCGGTATTGGCGCTGTTGCGTCATTTCGTTCTAACGTGTTTATTACATAATGTGGTTTTCAAGGCCTGTCATGTGCCGGGTAAGAGTAATGTAGTAGCTGATGCTCTTTCTCGTTTACAGTTTCATCGTTTCAGGATGCTGCAGCCCACCGCGGACCAGGAGGGCTCCCCTTGCCCTCCGTTTCTATGGGACCTGCCACTGACCGACTGATGCCCTTGATCCAGAACGCGGTGGCTCCTTCCACCTGGTCCAGTCATGGTAAGGCATGGGGCGAATGGTTGTCATTCGCGGAGGTGGATGCAGTGCTTACAAGCGACTATTGCCGTAAGGTCACACATTTGTATTTGTTTTTTTTAAATCAATTAAACTTTATTAAGTTATCGATGACAACGCAAAATTTTGCAATGAACAGGAAACCGTGACAAAATACATGTAAAGCAATAAAGTCAGCAGTACAAATCCAGGTATACATGTGTTCTTGCGTCAAATAAAGAGTCTCTAGCATAATGCAACCAAGCAGTCAGTATGGATATATAGTCTGTCTTTTTCCATTTTCTTTTTTTAATAAACTAACTCAAAAAGCCCTCCCAACCTCCCTCCCCTCCCAAAAACCCATCCGCAGAGAGGTTATCCGTTCATATACAGCGCATTCAACTGTTAAAATCCTGAGAAAACACTACCCAAATTGGATCACATTACCAAGCATTAGTACCCTGGGGAGAGACAGCACCATCCACCCAGCATATAGTAAGTGTCCGCTAGTCACCTATGGCGTGGCAAGGTGAGCTTTCATACATTCCCTTCTGAGAATTGAAGACGCTAAACCCGATGCGTCAATCCACCCCTGCCATATTTTGAAGAACTTAGCTGGGCATTTCCTCTTAATATAAGTCCCAAGCTCGTGTCTTATAACCATATTTAGTATATTGATATACTCTCTGTCAGAGGGGGGGCTCCTATCTAGCCAATGTTTGGCGATCAATATTCTGGCCTGAAAAAGCATCCTCTGAACACAGAGCATTATCGGCACGGCCTCATCCAATGTGTCATCCACTAAACCCAAAAGGCAGATCCTAGAGGAGTTGAGTAGGCGAACACCGGTCGTGGTAGCGATAAACCCTAGCACAGCATCCCAGAAGGAGGTAAGTGAGCTGCAAGCCCACATCATGTGGAGTAAAGTGGCATCAGGTCCATCACACCTGGGACACAGTGAGTCTGCCCTGAGGCCTATTTTATAGAGGAAAGCCGGTGTCCTGTAGACCCTGTGCAATAAGTATAGCTGAGACAATCTTTGGGCTTCACTAAGCGTGAGAAGGGGGACCCAGGCCAGGACGTCCTTCCATTGCTCCTCAGTTACAGTCCCGACATCTCGTTCCCATTTACCCCTGACCAAGGAGAGATCTACGGCTGAGGACCTATCCAGTAAAGATCCATAGAGCATAGAAATAAGGCCCCTAGTGGAGCCCCCCTGCAACAGTTGCTGAAAGATAATGGGAGGTGACATAATAAGGTTCGATTCTCTAAATTGGGTTTGATAGGCATGTCGAAGCTGCAAGAATTGGAAGAAAGTATTGTGTGGCAGGTTATGGTCGGCCTGTATCTGCGCAAAGGACTTCATCACTCCCTCAGACCTTATATGAGATAGAAAGAGGATACCTTTCCTTTCCCAGGGTGAAAAACCCTCCAGTCTAAATATCTCAGGGAGATGTGGGTTGCGCCACAGAGGTGTATAATCATGACTCCCTGTTAAATCCAGCAGTTCTTTAAATTTAGACCAGATTTTAGTCATCAAAACCCCAGTAGGACCTAGCTTCTGAAGGGATTGCACGGTACCCAACTCTACTCCCCCTAACGGTGCCCTTTGTTTTGCATGCAGCGAAACCATCCTAGCCGGCGGACCCAAGTTTGTGTATTGACCCCATCCCTTGAAGTGCTGCAGATGCGTGGCCATAAAATAGATCCAGGGGTTTGGAAGCGCCAACCCCCCCTCATCCTTCCCCTTCTGTAGGACCTCCCATCTTATCCGGGATTGTTTTTTTTTCCATATAAAGGAACGTAGAATACCCTGCAACTTGTAGAAAATCCTTTGTGGTATCCACATTGGAGAATTATGAAGTAGGTACAGCAATTGGGGCATCAAGACCATTTTCACAAGATTACTGCGCCCAATCAAGGACAGAGGAAGTTTACACCATGTATTGGTTTTGTCAACAAACCTTTGGATTAGGGGGTTAATGTTATTTTTGAGATAGTCAGTAACAGTTGCAGTAATTATGATCCCCAAATATCTGAATTTATCTACTAGCTGCAATGGGATAAGAGACCAGTCAATCTGAGGTGGAATAGGGTCAAGCTGCAATATTACCGACTTGTCCCAATTGATTCTGAGGCCCGAGAATGTACCAAACTCTGAGATATGTTGCATTAGCGGGTGCAATGAACCTTGAAGGTCCCCAACATAAAGTAGCAAATCGTCGGCATATAGGGAGACCCTCTCCTCCGTATGGCCCAGCGGGAAGCCTTTCCATGATGGGGAGGTGCGGAGGACACAAGCCAGTGGCTCAATAGCCAGCGCAAATAGGAGAGGGGACAATGGGCAACCCTGTCGTGTCCCCCTATGAAGCGGGAATTGATCCGACAGGATCCCATTAGCCCTGACCCTTGCAACCGGGGAGTCATAAAGCAATTGGACCCATCTGATAAATCCATCTCCAAACCCCATAACACGCATGACCTCCCACAAGTAGATCCACTCCACGCTGTCAAAGGCCTTGGCAGCGTCGAGGGATACAATAGCCCTAGAGCCAGGGGAATCCATAGGCCTCTGCATATTTAAAAACAGTCTGCGTAGGTTATTAGCAGTACTTTTTTCCGGCATAAAGCCAGATTGATCTTCGTGTATTATAGTGGAAATGGCTTTATTTAGTCGCATTGCCAGGGCCTTAGCTAAGATTTTTATATCTACCTGAAGCAGTGAAATGGGTCGGTAAGATTCTGCCAGTGAGTGGTCCTTATGGGGTTTTGGAATAAGCACCACCACCGCCTCTCGCATGGACGGAGGAAGAGTTCCCCGTGCTAGGGCGTCCCTACAGGTTTCCAATAAGTGGGGCAAAAGCTGGTCCTGATACTTTTTGTAGAATTCCACTGGCAGGCCATCAGAGCCCGGCACCTTCTCGTTAGAGAAAGAGCAGAGGGCCGCCCTAAGCTCCTCCATCTCTAGGGGTTCGTCCAGATAGCTCTGCCAGTCACTAGATAACTTGGGAAGGGGAATGCCAGTCAAGTATGACCTAATGTCCGGAATTTCTACCCCCTGCAGTTTGGATGTATAGAGCTGTTTATAGTAAGCAGAGAATACAGCAAGAATACCAGGGTCATCTATAACGAGGTTCCCCTCGGCGTTCCTAACCCCTAACACCCTAGACGGCCCATCTTGTGACTTAGCTACTCTAGCTAATAAGCTGCCTATGCTCTCCCCTGCCTCAAAATATCTTTGTTTCAGGAAGAAGCGTTTGTGATCTGCAGTTACAAGTAGATGTTCATTTAACTTTTCCTGCGCTGCTATCCATGAGGACCTGGAGGAATCTGACGGCCTCCGAACATATTCAGACTCCAGTTGCTGTACAGCCGTGGCCAAGGAGACAGTTGTTTGTTTGGTTCGTGTTTTCGTTCTCCTAATATTCTGAATATAAATTCCCCGTATATACACCTTCATAGCATCCCATACCATGGCCATAGAGGATGGCCATACCAGTGCCTACATTAGAACGGAAAAAATCTGAGAGGCGGGAGTCTAACGGTTCTCTATCATCAAGAAGCTGAATCCAGAAGGGATTAAGCCTCCATAAATACGGCCCAGTTCTCCTGTCACGCACAGCCAGACCCAATTCAATATGAATGGGGGAATGGTCCGAAAGACTACGGGGTAGATATTCAATATTAGAGACATAAGCCAGTGCATCTAGGGAGCCCAAGGGGAGGTCGATACGCGACAAAGAATTATGTGAAGCAGAGAAACAGGAATACTGTCTCAGCCCAGGATGTCGGACCCTCCACAAGTCATGGAGGTCTAATTCTTTCAGTAGCTTAGCTAACGAGGTCTCCCCAATAGGTAAAGGGAGTGAGCCGCTGGATAACTTATCTAGAGACGGGTCAAGATATTTATTAAAGTCCCCAACAAAGTAAATAGGGAGAGTGGGTCCCCGAGCCGTAAACAACATTGCCCGCTTAATAGTATCGCATGAGTAGGGAGGGGTATGTAAATGGCTATTAAATATACTTGGACTCTGCGGATAGAGCATCTCAGACACACAAACCTACCCTCCGTGTCTATCTCGGCCTGGTGACACTCAAACGGTATGTTCCTATGGACGAGGACACTGACCCCCCTGGCATGCGATGAGAAGGTAGAATGGTATGAATATGCCACCCATGGCTTATGTAACACCCTTTGGGTCTGAGTAGTGAGGTGCGTCTCCATTAAACAGGCGTTCCCTGGCTGGTATTTCTGTACAATGGAAAAGACCGCTTGCCTTTTTGTGGCATCCCTAAGTCCTCTGACATTCCATGCCAGAATATGCGTGTCACCTGCCATAGTAAAAGGCCTGTGAGTCCAAAGAGCAGGATTCCAGCCCTATCAGCCAAGAAAGCAGCATGTTAGATAAACAACTTCCCTGCGGACAGTAAAACCCCAATAACACCACCCAAACAGTTTTAACATGGAACACAACGTTCAATAGAGAACCTATGCAGTTAAGGCACACAAAGTTCCTGCAGCTTGCATCTGCAAGAGGACCGCACCAAGAGCCCCGCATCTGGAGAAGCAGCCCAAGATATGAAGGTGGAGTACTCAACTCCGGCGGCGGGCATAGGATCATACGGGTATAATGGTTTACAAAAACAGATAATTACACTTTGTAACCTTTGTAAATATGGAGAGAGAGTATTAAACTAGAAGAAAATGTCGCGGCAAAAACTGGCAAGAGACAAAAGACTAGTGAGAAATCTCAAACAAACAGCAATACTCAGCAGGTCTAGGACAGGAAGGGCCAAGTCGGTCCCAGAGAAGTGTCTAGGAAATCTCCAGCCAGCTAGATCAGTCCATCCCATCGTTATTCCGGAGCAGGTCTTCATTCTGGTCCATCCATTGGATGGCTTCCTCAGGGGAATCAAAAATGTGGACCTGGCCTCCTGCAGCAATTCTGAGCCTGGAGGGATACATCATGGAATATTTCACATTTTTCGTGTGGAGCCTCCTTTTGATGTCAAGGAATCGTGCGCGTCGCCTCTGAACCTCCGCTGAGAAGTCGGGGTAGATGGAAATTTTCCGCCCTTGTATTAGTAGATCAGGATGATCCCGTGCAGAACGGAGGATTGCATCTCTATCTTGGAAATGTAATATACGCATCAGTATAGGTCTCGAGGGAGACCCCGGTGGTAGCGGGCAGGAGGGAACCCTGTGCGCCCGTTCGATTGCAAACAGGGGTGAAAGCACATCAGCAGCAAACTTGTCCCTGATCCATCCCTCAAAGAAAGTCACCGGATTAGTGCCCTCCGCTTTTTCAGGGACACCCACTAGCCTGAGGTTGTTCCTCCTTCTTTTCTCCAAGTCCTCTGTCTTGTTAATGAGGAGCGTGATATTGTGAATCACCTTAGCCAGATCTCTCTTTACAGGTGGGAATTGGTCTTCCACGAGACCAACCCTTTCTTCCACTCCAGCCACCCTTTCATTGATTTTTTTGATATCATGACGGATGAGGGAGATATTTTCTTGAAGAGAGCCCATGGATGTATTCAGAGAGGCTAAAGCGGAACTACAGTGCTGGACAGCTAGGAAAATGTCCTTGCTAGTGGGTTCCTTTACAGAGGGGCCAGTGAGGTCTAATAATGTTGGGAGGGGACAGGATTTGTCACTTATCTCAGTCAGAGGCTCCCCCTCTTCCAGCTCCCCCAACAGCACGCGGTCGGCGCCATCTTGGATTGTGCTTGGTCCCGATTCTGTGTCCGGCTGGATATCCACTTCAGCGTCCTGCATCGGGTCAAGGACTGCCCACCGGTTTTCAGTGGGCAGCGGTGATGCCGCCCTTGCGAATTTCTCCAGTCTCGCCGCCACATCGGAAGCCCGGGAGGCCGCTGCTGCGACCGTCTGCCTGGCCGAGGTAGGCCCCGCGCCTTTCTTTGCCTCCTTGTCCCTCCGGGTGCCCCGATTCATCCTCCCGCCGGTATGTCAGGTAAGGTCCGGTGCTGTAAGGCCTGTTAGGGCAATGGATTGCGCCGTAATGTGTAGGATTGAGGAGGATAAAGTCCGCCACCGGTCAGGAGCTCCCGCGCGCACGTCCTCCTACATTGCAAGCCAGGCCACGCCCCCCACACATTTGTATTTGTGTCATCTGCGTGATACGGGCTGTTCGTCTGGTGTCGTTCAAAAGCGGCTTTCGGGGCTTTCTTTTACATTTCGGCTTTTGGGTCTTCACAACATCACTAAGGATTTTGCCATTGCTTTAATTTTAAAGGGATGGAAGAAAGAATCTCGTCCAATTGACAAACGGCGTCCAGTGTCTTTTGCTCTGTTGCGTAGGCTTTGCGATGTCCTTCCTTTTGTTTGTCCTTCGGAATTTGAGTTGCGACTTTTTTCGTGCGCTTTCGTACTATGTTTTTTCTGCGCAATGCGCCTCGGTGAGCTAGTGGCATCTTCGCGCACCGTGGCTTCTCCTCTAAGGGAAGATGATGTGTGCTTTTTTCCGGGCACGGTTAAGGTACGAATTCGCCGTTCCAAGACGGACGTTTATGGCCAAGGCATTTGGCAGTCTATTTCAAGTATTGATGGTGTATTTTGCCCAGTTAGGGTCATTCAATCATTTTCAGACATCCGTCCACGGGCTCCTAGTTACTTAGTTCATGCTGATGGTTCTCCTCTTACCAAGTATCAGTTTACAACATTATTTAAACACTGTCTTGCCAAGGCAGGTTTGTCCCCGTCTGAATTCGGCACACATTCGTTCCGCATTGGTGCTGCTACGGTTGCGGACGCTGCAGGTATGACGGAAGCACAGGTTAAGAGACTTGGGAGATGGAAATCTGATTGTTTTCGCAGGTATATTAGACCTCATTTACTGACTGCTTAATGGTTGTTTGTTTTTTCTTTTAGGTTAAGAGGCCGGCTGTGTGGTTAATCGGCCATTCATATATTTACTGGGCTGCGCAGAGGGCATCATAACGCCTGGGTGGCCTGCAGCTGGGTTTCATGCAGGCGGACGTGTCGTGGAGAGGTGTTCGAGGTCTTAAATGGCTACAGGTTCTGCCGGAGGTGGTAATGATCAGCAGAGAATCCCGCGGTCCAACTGTGCTGGTTATCCATGCAGACGGCAATGATTTATGCTCTGTCAGAATTTTAGAGCTGATCTCAGTTATGTGGTCAGACTTTGACCGTTTCCCGGCCTTCTTTAACGATTTGGTTATTGTGTGGTCTGAGGTTGTTCCCCGCGTATTGTGGAGTGGTGCGAGGAACAACGAGGGCATAGAGAGGGCACGCCGCCTGCTTAACATGCGGGTGTCCAGACACGTTAGGTCCAATGGTGGTGTTGTGGTTCGTCATCGGCAGTTGGAAGGTAACAACCGAAATTTGATGTTACCAGATGGGGTGCACCTTACAGACATTGGTCTGGACATATTTTTATCAGGGTTGCAGGATGCCATCGATAGAGCCCTCTTCATACTGTTGGGGGGGGGGGTCAGAGCTCGGTGTAGGCTTACACCCGGCTCCGGTGGCGGAGGGAGGACCTTGTCTAAGAAGAAGATCGAGAAGTGGCAGTCACCTGAGGTTCCTGCAAAGACATGCTTACTGTATCTACAGTGACCAGGCATACGAGGTGAAGAAGATAGAGTTGGTGGTTTAAGGGTAGACAAGGTCCTCCTATCTGTTTAATAAAGCTGTGGCCCCCCATTTTACCACAAAGAAAGTTTTCTGTCCATTTATTTGTTAGATAGAGAGCCCCAGAGTGTGTTAGATGTAAGTGTCGCTTCAGTCATGGGGCTCCCATACTGTATAAGTGTGGGAGCCATTGACTGAAGGGCAGAGGAGGGTGGTAAGGGTTAACTGTGCAGGGGAGGGCTCTCTCTGGTCCGAGCACGCTGGGGTTATATAAGGTATGAACTCCTCCCCCACTTCCTCTTGCTGCGTGCTCGGACAGAGAATAGCTGACCACCCACCCTCCCTCCCGTGTTTTTTCTCTTCTGTGTTTATATTTATGCGATTATGTTATGAACGTTGGTACTTGTTTGCTCATGGTATATTGTACTTTCAGATGTCACAGCTGGCGGAGGGAGGACCTTGTCTAAGAAGAAGATCGAGAAGTGGCAGTCACCTGAGGTTCCTGCAAAGACATGCTCACTGTATCTACAGTGACCAGGCATACGAGGTGACGAAGATAGAGTTGGTGGTTTAAGGGTAGACAAGGTCCTCCTATCTGTCTGAAAGTTTTCTGTCCATTTATTTGTTAGATAGAGAGCCCCAGAGTGTGTTAGATGTAAGTGTCGCTTCAGTCTAGATATTTTAAGGTCCAAATTGCACCAAATAATGAAGTTCTGGTCTAATTTATAGGTAGAAACCATACAAACACTTTAGTAAGGAGCAATTTAGTAAATTTATTAATACACATTTATGTATTAATCCTCCAGGTCAAAAAGAGGGATATTTAAGGATAAGAGAGACTTGGGTCAAAAAGAGGGACTGTCCCTCCAAAAGAGGGACACTTGGGAGGTATGGGGTATGGGTCTAGAACTCAGACCCGGACTGATCAAAACTTTTGATATGTCTCTGTGACATGTCAAGTCTTTCAGTTCATCAGTGGCCCTATTACACAGATTGATGTGTAAAGGTCCTTTTACATGGGCGGATTATCGGCCGAAAAAGCGTTCCTAGGAACGCTAGTGCCGATAATCGGCCCGTGTAAAAGTGGCCCTTATCAGCCGACGAACGAGCAAAACGCTCGTTCGTCGGCTGATTGGATCTTTTGGTTTGTACAAAAGATCCAATCTGTTGGGCGCACATCACCCTGTGTAAACAGGTGATGTGCGCCTGACAGTATGGAGCTTCCCGGCCGCACGAGTGATACAGCGATCACTCGTGCGGTCCGGCACTCGATTCATCGGGCCGTGTAAAGGCTCCCTGCATGAGCGCCGATGTCGCTGATCGGCGCTGGGGCAGGGAGACACATCGGCCCGTCTAAAAGGGCCATAATAGTGCCCTTAGATGTTCAATGTATGTTTATTATATGTTTCTGGAGGACTACAACTCCCAGCAGGTCCTGAAAGTTTATGATTGTGATTGTCAGTGCATGCTGGGAGTTGTAGTTCACCGGGGGGGGCGCGCATTTAATAACTTTATTTTTTACACTACAGCCAGTGAACCAACCTTCCCAGCCTCCCTGCTGGTTTTTCAGGTTTCTTTAATGTCTGTCCGTCTCACTAGCTGCTCCTCTTCCTGCTGTGAGAGCCTGACCCGCCTCTACGTTGACTCACTGACTGGAGCTGTGAGCACGGCGGTGGGCGGGACCTGCTCAGCCAGGAAGAAGCCTCTAGCAGTGAGAAGCTGCTTCCCCATTGGCTGCTGTGGCCACCGTGAGGAGGTAAAGATGCGCCACGCAGCAGGGAGGGGTACAGGCGGCCCAGCGGTCGGCCACAGTGGGCGGCAATAGGATTAAAGTGCGGCGTGCAGCTTCAGGGGGAAGATCAGGGGCGTAGCTAAAAGCTCATGGGCCCTGGTGCAAGAGTTCAGCTTGGGCCCCCCCCCCGCCCTCCTCAGCGCTGGTGCACCTAGCTTTTCTGCCGGCAAAGTCAAAAATTGAACCCCCCCCCATGCCAAATTTTCACCCTAACCTTTTCCCTCCTAACATTACGTATATCACTACAGAACATACAGGGTAAGGCTACATTCACACCACAGTTGTTTTTGCAGCCTCCGATCTGCATATTTTGCGGCTCAGATGCGGACCCATTCACTTCAATGAGCACTGTGTGCTGTCCGCATCTGTATGTCCATTCCTATTTTTGTCCATTTGCGGACAAGGATAGGCATTGTTACAGTGGATCTGCAAAAAAAAGGATGCCATACGGAACATCATCCTTTTTTTGCAGATCCGCAATTTGCAGACTGCAAAACACAATGTTCGTGTGAATGTAACCTAATACAGCCCCATACCTCTTACATACTGTACAGTGCCCCATACCTCGTACATCTAGTGACGTCTCCTCTGATGTAGATCTTTTCTTTCCTCATCTTCCTCTTTCAGACCAGACGCCATTTTTCAGCCATTTCTCATCTCTGCAGTTTGACAGAAAAAAAAATCTTAGTTTACTACTTTTCCATCATCCTCCCGTCTTCTGGACAAATCATGCTACCACCCCCAGTACTGTGCCACTAGTACCACACAGATAGTGCCCTTCAATAATTATTGGCACAATGTCCTAAAATAACTGCGCCCAGCAAATAATGTCCTCGACAGTAATAGTGTAAACGTAACGTCCCCCAGAAATAACTGCGCTGATACTGTGCCAGGTGCCCCCACAGTAATAGTGACCCCCACAGTAATAGTGCCCCCAAAGTTCCAACTAATAATTCTCTGCCAGAGTGCACTTGTTAGTAATAGTGCTCCCAACAGTACTAATGTCCCCACTGTGCCCCAAAAGTAATAATGCTTCCAATGTGCCAGTAAGAAGTGCTCCCCACCCATAGATGCCCGCCAAATTGTGCCAGTAAGAAATGCCCAATAATGCGCCAGAAGTTCCCCCCAAAATCATGTGCCAGTAAGAAATGCCCCCAGTGCCCCCATGTGCCAGTAACAAATGCCCCCAGTGCCCCCATGTGCCAGTAAAAATGGCCCCAGTGCCTGTAATAATGCCCCCAGTTCCAGTAAATTGTCCCCAGGTGCCAGTAAAAATGCCCCCAGTGCCCCCATGCCATAAATAAATGCCCCCAAGTGCCAGTAAGAAATGCCCCCCAGTGCCCCCATGTGCCAGGAAAAAATGGCCCCAGTGCCTGTAATAATGCCCCCATGTGCCAGTAAAAATGCCCCCAGTGCCCCCATGTGCCAGTAAAAATGCCCCAGTACCAGTAAAAATGTCCCCAGTGCCCCCAATAGAGCTCCGGTCCATGCTACAAACTTCTACAAACTTATACTTACCTCCATGGTGCTGGCAGCGATGCAATGCAGGCCTCTTCCGGCCTGTGTCCCGCGCTGTACGGCTCAGTCGGCACGATGACATCATCGCGCCGCCTGAGCCGGCCTGCAGCCTATCAGAGGAACGGGCAGGGGAGACGCCTCTCCCTCCCCTGCCCCGCAGTACAATACAGGCATCTGTATCGCCGTCCTGAGGACGGCGATACAGATGACTATGGTGATGAGCGCTTCCCCCCTTGGCTAATTGGTGGTGCGGCCCTGAAATGCGGCCCTGGCTATGGGGCTAGGATGGCCAAACATTCGGGCCTGGACAGACACTGAGATGTCCTCCTTTTCGGGGGCTCCATGCTCAGACAGCAGGATTGCTTTGTGTGAACTTCATCTGCAGCAACAAACTGACTGAGGCTTCTCTGATCCCCAATCAGTCACTAGTCACGCCAACATGTCACACTGTGACTGACTGAGGATGAGAGAAGCACTGTGGGCCGGAACAGTTCACTTTCTCTTTTATTTTCACAGCAATGGTACTGAGAGACGGATGTGCCTTAACACGATTGGGGGCATGGCCTATAATGTCTGACTTTTTGGGGTGAAGTGGTGAACCTATATGGGGCCCTATGAGATCTGTGCATACCACTGGCTCACAGCCTAACTATAGGGCTCAGTTTAGCTGACCGCTTGTTCTTGCATCCTTCAGTGGGCTTGTATATGTTGGTGGACCCTTTTATATGTCATATGAAAACATATAGTGAAAAATAAGAAAACGCAGTATACATATCAGGGTCACCATCAGGGATGTCTGGACCACTGCCCATCCCTCTCCCCCACAGGTGAACATTAGTGATGAGCAAAGTTTTCAAATATTCAATTCTCATTTCGTAGAATTTCCAAAAAATGTGATTTGTTGCGAATTGGTCACGAAACGCATTAAGTCAGGTCTATCCTGGCCTGCATTTAAACTTTCGGGAGAATTTATCCTGATGTACATTACTGTGCATTGCCTCATTATGCATAGTTGGTCCTTTCTAGTAGCGAAACAGATACTGTGCATCAAATGACAGGAAGGTCACATATATGGATGTGCATATCATTGCGCAGGCAACCAACATTCCTAGATAAACCAAAGGAAAAGCATACAGCATCCTTCAGTAAAGCAAAAACAACAAAACGCTGCATGCCCCCTGCAGGTGTTCAAATAACTCTTTAGTGGAACAATATAAGGACATGAAGGCAGCGCCAATAAAGTAGTCGTTTGAATGTAAAGTAGTCGTTTGTATAACGTTTGAATCCCTTCTGTTAGCTGTACAATGACTGTGCTTCACAACTAGGCTTTGTTCACTTATTTGGTCAGTTATTGTCAGCCCAAAGCAGGTGCAGGTCAAAACCACAGAACACATGCAGATCTAGTCATGCTGCTGCTGACACCCATTCCCCCTCCAGCAGTCATGGCAGTAGAGCGCGAGCTCAGAGCGTCCACCCAGTTAAACCTTCGTGGCAATGGCACATACAGGCAGCAACCAACCGACTGCTAAGGATGTCTCGATAGTAGATGAGTTTTTCATCCCCCTCAGAAGGTGTAAAAAAAAATCCCCCTATTTTGGACCTAAGCTAAGGTCTAACATTGTGGAGAGCCAGTAGTCACGAATGATGATAATGCTGCTGTCACTACACAAGCAACTCGGCATGCATCTGGCCATTTGTGCAAGGGGCTGAGGGACTGCCTGCCTCCATCACATACTTCCATGGTATGTCGGGGTCATCTGCGTTGTCTTCGTTATAGTCCCTTTGTTGTCATGCTGCTACTGCTTCTTTCCTGTCGCTTGGGCAGAAAAACCATCTAGTTGTGTATAGAATTCCCAGGCATTTATGTCCTCCTCCTCGTTCTCCTCCTCCTGTGCCTGTTCAACCTCCACAGGGCTTAGGTGGCCATGAGATGATGTAGCCATGTGTTCTGTCCCCTTGCCAATCAAATTCATCGGCATTCACTCCAGGACGTAAAAGAGTGCAATGACATCATTCATCCCGTAGTCCTGGCAACTGACAAAGTGGCCTCCTCAAAGGGCCTGAGCAAATGGCAGGTGTCACGCATGAGCTGCCACTGGCTAACATAGAAGTTAAATAGGGGAATAGTCCTGTCCGTCTGCATCATAAAAAAATTGTTCACAGGTTTCCTCTGCTCATACAGTCGGTCCAACATGTGGAACATGCAGTTCTAATGTGTGGAAACGTTGCATATCAGGCAATGTTGGGGAACAGCATTCTGCCTTTGAAGCTCAAGGAGGGAGTGTTTTGCATGGTAAGAGTGGCTGAAGTGCATGCATTGTTTCCTTGATATTTTCAAGATGTCTTGCAGTTGGGTGGTAGACTTCAAGTACCAGGTGACAATCAGATTGAAGATGTGCTCCATGCAGAACACATAGGTTGGCCCTCCCTCATGCAGCACAAACGTTATCGATGACCATGGTTCCTATCTCCAGTTGGTGAGGAGACAGCCAGGATTCAATTTCTTGGTTGATGACGCAGAGCAGTTCCTCACCGGTGTGACTCCGTTTGCCCAGACTGACCAGGTGCAGAACCGTGTGACAATGTTGTGCTTTGCATAGGTGGTATACTGAGGACAAGGCAGAGGAGGAGGTTGGCATAGATATCCCACAATTACAATGCGGAGGCGGCATTGCCATCACCTGGCCAAGTTGCTGGTGCAGCTGGGCAGGAACCACATGTACCTAGTGGGCTGTAAGGAACATGTATTGTCCTTGACCATAGTTACAGCTCCACATGTCAGCACTGGCATGAACAGTACGAAACACCCACATTCCTGGACTGGCCCACCTTCTGCTGAACATACATGGGCAGGGCTTGTACAACTTTTTTTTAGAGAAGTAATGACTCTCCACCTTTGGGGGCCACAAGCCATCAGTTCTCTGAAAGTCCACGATATGGGATGGGAGAGCCTGTACTACCAGCATCTTGGCCAGGTTCACGTTCAGCTTCTGCACCATTGGATGAGTGCACACATACTGTTGTCTCTTTGCAATTGCCTCGGTGATCGATTGCTGTAAAAAAAAAAGTGATGTGCAGTAGGAGGAGCATCAGAAGCTATAGACAACATTGAAATCGATCGGAAGGAACTACAGCTTCCTTCTGCGGACATTGTCGAGCCCTGACTGCTGGAGAGGGGTTACGGGCTGGTAGGAGATGCAGCTGTTGCTTTATCTGGCTTTAACTCTAAATGAGTGGCACGGTTTTCCCACGCCACTTAATGGTAATGCTCCATGTATTGATGCAGAGCCGTCATGTCAACATTAGCACCCTGGCCTCACCTTCTGTCCACATATCCTGCTACAATAATGTCCCCCAGCAACTTACTGCAAAATTCCCACACTGCCGAGTATTGCATTTTTCCTCCACCACTACGTGATGCCTGCCTGCTGCTGCTTTTAGGAACTCATGCACTGCTAGTGGGTCCCTCACAGGTAGTCTCCTGATTAGCAGACAATGTACCCTCCCACTTTTGGCTGCAGATCTCCAACTGCTTCCACCCTGCTCTCTCACAGGTACGCTTCCACTCTGCAGTCTTATGGGCACGCTTTCACCCTGCTGTCTCATGGACACGCTGCACAACCTTGCTCCCTGATGATGACGATCCCCCTTTTCACCCAGCTCCCACGTGCGATTGACTACATCGGTTTGTTCCTCACTAATGTTACCCTCACCTGTTTCTTGTGCATGTCCCTTGCAGGGACGCTCATGAGTGTGGTGGCCTGATGGGGGTAGCAGTTGGTACTCGCAGTTTAGCAGAATTCCGTGGGCTGGTGTACAGTACTGGGAAGGAATGTACCGGATTCCTTCAGAGCATACTCTGGTGTTGAGGGATCTTCTGCCAGATATTGGTTGACGTGCCCTTGATGGTACAGGGTTTAAGGTGCAGGGAAGGCAGGGTCCCTGATGTCGTTTCACCATCATCCTTGGGTGCAAATGAGGCAGTAAAATAAAGAGGAGTCAGTTTGGATAAATAACTGGAACATTTACTGAGAATCTCTTGTCTTGAGGTAGATGTACAGATTATTGCAATGTAAAGCAGTAGGTGTAATCCATTCAAAGGAAATCACAAGTTAGTTGTATTTGTAATCCTTATAACAGGCTCTTGGTGAGTTATTGATTTTAGTCACTGTGAACAGGCACCACAGGCTAACTCATGCCTCACATTGGGTGCTAATGGAGTCTATAGGCTGAGGTAACGCTCTCGTCTCCACTAGTCTCTCTCAGCACACTGGGTCACTTGTATTCTTCTCTACCTACCTTTGGTCTGCACACAACTCAGAGGCATAGCTACCTATCAACTTACTTGTCTTCTGGGTTCAGAAGGTCCAGCCCTAGCTTTGGTCAGCCAGCTCTTTTTGTCTGACTCAGTCTGCCTGAGGCATCTGAATTTTGTGTCTGACTCTGGAGTTAGCGTTCCTTGGCTTCAGACTAAATATATGTTGACCTGACTGTACTGCTCTCAACCGCATTATGCATACATCTTATAAAAGGAGAGTCTGCAAATACCCTTATAGTTACAGGGCCCCACTACTATTACAGAGTGGAACACTGCACCCTGACCGCTTGCAACATATGCTGTTATCATCAGTAGTTGCACACCTAGAGGAGTCCGCAGCGGACCTCTCCTCCAAGTCTGTGCTTGCCTGTATGGCACTCCAAATTATTTTAAAGGGAGTCTGTCATCTGCTTTGAGCGTTTTAGGTCACTCATATCCCCATTTAGCACAGTTGCCCAACATAAAAATAGTACCTGTAGTGTGTCTTTCACTTCTCCACAAACAGAAAAAAAACACTTTATAATGATATGCAAATTAGGTCCTGCAAGTGTCCAGGGGTGGCATTATGGCCGCAAAAGACCAGGCCCCTCTCTGATGTGCCCAGAAAACCACTCCCCTTGGATTCCTTTGGTCCGCCCTCCTCTCCTTATTCATCCTCCTCCTCTGGTTTAGATCTCACACAAGCACCAGTCACACTCGCGTGAGATCTAAACCAGAGTAAGAGGATGAATAAGGAGAGGAGTAAATTTAAAGTTTCAAGTAAAAAAAAAAAGGGTCCTCTTCCCAAAATTAAGTTTAAAAAATTGTAGAAAAAATAGGGAAATAAAAAAGTAGACATATTCGGTATCGACGCGTCCATATCGACTGGCTCTATAAAAATATAACATGAACCCCCTCTCCTTTTTTGTCACCTTGCCATACAAAATGCATAATATCGAGTGATCAAAAAGTCATTTATACCCCAAAATGGTACCAATGAAAATGTCACTTCATCCTGCAAAAAATGAGCCCCCACATAAGACAATCACTCAAAAAATAAAAATCAATGGCACCAGTTAACCAATCAATCAAAATTTGTGGTGCAAAAGCCAAAATGCGCACCTTCCTTTCTGAGTCCTGCCATGTGCCCCCACAGCAGTTTACCACTACATATGGGGTGTTGCCATATTCAAGAGAAAATGGGTAACACATTATGGGGTGCTTTTTCTCCTGTTACCCCTTGTGAAAATGAAAAATTTGGGGCCAAAGCAACATTATATTGGAAGAAATGAAACTTTTTGTTTTCACTTCAAAGTGTTTCCAAATTCCGTAAAACACTTAGGGGGTCAAAGTACTCAATACACCGCTTAATATATTGTTTGAGAGGTGTAGTTTCGAAAATGGGGTCACTTTATGAAGGTTTCCACTGTAGGGGTATGTCAGGGTCTCTCAATTACAAAATGGTGACCAAAAACCATTCTAGCAAAATCTGCCTCCAAAAACCATATGGTGCACCTTTCCTTCTGACCACTGCCATGTTCCCCGACAGGAGTTTACCACCATATATGTGGTATTTCTGTAAACTGTATTATCAGAGTAATGCATATTGAGGTTTATTTTGCTGTTAACCCTTGCTGTGTTGTGGAACAAATTGATAAGAAAATCTACAAAAAAAAATGTAATTTTGAAATTTCACCTTCAGTTTCCTTTCATTCTTGTGGAACACCTCAAGGGTTAACAAAGTTTGTTAAAATTCTAAGCCTTCTAACATCCTAAAAAAAATTTAAATGACATTTACAAAATGATGCCAACATAAAACAGACATATGGGAAATGTTGATTGATAACTATTTTGTGAGGTATTACTATCTGTCTTAAAAGTAGAGAAAATCAGATTCAGAAAATTGTAAATTTTTCCACATTTTTGTTACATTTTGGATTATTTTATAAATAACGGTGAAATATATCGACTCAAATTTACTACTGTCATGAAGTACAATGTGGCATGAGAAAACAATCTTAGAATGGCTTGGATAAGTAAAAGCGGTCAAGTTATTACCACATAAAGTGACATGTTAGATTTGCAAAAATCGGCCTGGGATTTAAGGTGAAAAGTGGCTCGGTAAGACATAAATAAAAGAAAACGATTGTAGGCGGTTTAATCGCCGGATGAAAATACTCGACCTGAGGAGTGAAGCAGCATGGTCTGGATCTGACCTGTATGTTGGCCATAGCGGTGTTTAGTACCGGCATTGATATGTGACCACCCCTGGCGGGTGACATCACCAAGAGTCAGCGTCATCCAGTGGAGTGGCGTGCGCATGCGCACTGTGAAATGTAGGACAAGTATGCCGAATAGAATAAGGAAAGAGTGGCAGGTTGCCATAGTGAATGGACGCCACAGAGGAAAAATAAGGAAGTAGTGGTCTACATGGAACATCTGGGGTGGCTAAGGATACAGCATGTTAGATGACAGGTAGATCGCCGCAATAGACACATGCTGTCCAATCTCTGGCCTATAATTAGAATTCTGAGATAACAATTGAAGAGAAAATTAGCACAACAATAAATTAGTATATATGAAGATCCATAAGAAAAAAGTTTAAAGGGGTTGTCCGAGTTATGACAAAAAATATAAAGCACTGTAAATCTGATGGGCAGCAATATATAACTAAGTTAAGCAAGTTTTAGGCAAAAAAAAATCCATATTTCCTAATTTCCCTGGTTCTCTTCTGGTCTTTGTTTACATGCAATAACAACAATCTCAGCCCCTCCCCTTCTCCCCCCTCTCTGCAAAGGGAATGAATACAAGTGCTGAGTGACATGTCTGCCTGCTGGAATACTTAGCAGCATGTTGTATGTGCAGGACTACAAGTCCCAGCTGTACAATGACACTGCTAATACATACAGGAAATTCTCCCTATCTGTTCATGTACAATACAATTCCTCTATAGCTCCTTGCCCAGCATTTGTCTCCTCTCACTGCTGCAGCTACTGTTTGTTATAAAGCCTTGAGCCCTCAGTGTGTTCTGGCTGAAGGGGTTAATGTTTTATCTGAAGGAAACCAGGAAGAAAGCAGATAGCAGGAGCTGCAAAGAGAGGGGGCGTGGCCAGTGACGTCTCGTGTACAGACTTTTATCTGAACTCTGAGGCTTGTGAACGAAACATCACAGAGCAGAGAGATAAGGTGACATCACAGGTCATGTGACCCTCAGTCAACTCTGAGAAACCAGCAGCTTTAGAAACACAAAGTATATGGAAAAGTTGTTATACCTGACAAGTTAGAAACATATAAAGAACAAAAAAATAACTTGGACAACCCCTTTAAGGCCCCTTTTACACGAGCGAGATTTCCATGTTGGCTACTGGCATTACAGTGATTGGCTGGCCGGGAACACGTCATCGGGTGCTATATAGCACCCGGTGACATGTGATCCGGTTCAGTCTTAGTCAGTGGGTGATTAGATGACTCTGACATTGTACTGAGGTGTGATATAGGCTTTGACCAGTCTTAGTCAGTGACAGCTGCTGCAAAGATGGACAGATAGTGTAGGGATAGAAATTTGTTAAGCAGGGTTAGTTTTTCTGTTCAAAAGACCCAAAAGTGCTTTTAAGGACTATTGTTTCATCTGGCTGCAATATATATATATCTTTTTGGGGGGCAAAAATTGCGCAAAATTGCCTGATCTTAACACCACCTCTGCAGCGTCTGCTGTATAACGTTTGTGCATCCTAAATACCTGACATTTGGTGTAATTTTTTCTGCCGCTAATCAAAGCGACATTACCTGCCCAGCGTCTGCTGTATAATGTTTGTGCATCCTAAATACCCATGACATCCAGTGTATTTTTTTTTCTGCCGCTAATCAAGGCGACATTATCTGCGCTGCGTCTGCTGTATAACGTTTGTGCATCCTAAATACCTGTAACATCCAGTGTATTTTTTTCTGCTGCTAATCAAGGCGACATTACCTGCGCAGCATGTGCTATATAACGTTTGTGCATGCTAAATACCTGTGACATCCAGTGTATTTTTTTTTATGATGCTAATCATGGCGACATTATCTGCGCTGCGTCTGCTGTATAAAATTTGTGCATCCTAAATACCTGTAACATCCAATGTATTTTTTTCTGCTGCTAATCAAGGCGACATTACCTGCGCAGCGTGTGCTATATAACGTTTGTGCATCCTAAATACCTGTGACATCCAGTGTATTTTTTTCTGCCGTTCGTGACGGCGATATTCCCTGCGCTACGTCTGCTGTATAACATTTGCGCATTCTAAATATTTCTGACATTCGGTGTAATGTTTTCTGCTGTTGTTGACAGCGACATTACCTGCGCTGCGTCTGCTGTATAACGTTTGAATATCCTAAATACCTGTGACATTCAGTGTATTTTTTTCTGCCGCTAATCAAGGCGACATTCCCTGCACTACGTCTGCTATATAAAGTTTGAACATCCTAAATACCTGTGACATTCAGTGTAATTTTTTCTGCCGTTAGTGATGGCGATATTACCTGCGCTACGTCTGCTGTATAACGTTTGAACATCCGAAATACCTGTGACATTCAGTGTAATTTCCTAACAATTTTTCCTCTAAAATCGATTTTATCTTTGTTTTTGGGCGTACTATTGTCATTCTGTAAAAGTGGCGTAATACTCGAACAACATCGTTCCCAGCAGCAACTTGGGAGTCCAAGATGCATCCAGACATCCTCCCCATGCTGTTCCCAAACCATTTCAGTGGTGTTTCCATCATTTTCTGACCTTTTCCTGTGAACCAGACACCCTCCCCTCTTCAGAGCAGGGGCTGCCTGGTTTAGTGCTCTGGTTCTCCCATTGACTTCCATTGTGCTTGGGTGCTCTGTAGAGCACTCAAGCATCAAGTGTTCTACCCGAACACCAGAGCACCCAAGCACTTTGGTGCTCGATCAACACTAGTAATAACAATTTATTAGTCCTAATTGTGGATTTGTGTTTGGAAATCCGATCTCATATGTGTTGGATGGTTTCACCCAATTAAATCAAACCACACAGGCATTTAATTAAATATATCACGTAAGTGGAATTGTATTTAAAATAACTAGAGATGAGCGAGTACTAAAATGCTCGGGTGCTCGTTATTCGAGACGAATTTTTCCCGATACTCGGGTGCTCGTTTCGAGTAACGAACCCCATTGAAGTCAATGGGAGACTCGAGCATTTTTGCGGGGGACCAAAGCTCTGCACAGGGAAGTTTGCCTGAAAACCTGGAAACCTCAGAAAATGATGGAAACACCACGGAAATGGACAGGAAACAGCAGGGGCAGCATGCATGGATGCCTCTGAGGCTGCTTAATCCCACCATTACCCCAAATCCTCAGGCAACAGCCTGGTGGTTACCCTCATGGCAATTGTGCTCACCCAGACCAAGAAAGGCGAGGCAAATACCCATCACATGTTAGGGAAGCACCCAACTAGGTGCAACGAAGGTCCATCACCGTCTGCAGGTGACACCACTGCTCATGCTGGCACTGCAGCTGAAATCAAGTTTAGTATCTGTTCTTATCAGTTGCTGTGCCTGCTGGTGGTATAGTGGTGAGCATAGCTACTTCCCAAGCAGTTGATCTGGGTTCCATTCCCGTCTATCGCAGGAGGCAATTCAGAATCAGTACAATATCTAATACGTCCCCCTACCAGGAGTAAATTGTTTGGAGAGAGGGCCTGTAGGTGGGGGGGAAGGAGGTTTCGCTGGAAGAGCCAGAGGAGTGCCCCCTGGGCTAGCGTGTGTGGTGGTGACAACAGCCGGAATGCATTTGGAAATGCTCTAGCATCAGCCGGTGCAGTATCGATTCTTCTCAGTTTAATACCGTATACGTCCCCTATCTTGGGACCCTATATTTAATGGATATTTCGAACACGGAAAAGGGAAAAAGAGCTTGCTCTGGCCAGGGGAGTGTCTTTCCCACTGCAGCTAAGGGGACGTGTCCATGCTCTGCCTATCACAGGTCAGGAGGCAGATAAAAGAAGAACAAAAACAAACATGAGTGCAACTTCTGATACGTCCCCTATCCGGCTAAATTGTTTGTAGAGTGGGCCTGTAGGTGGGGGGCAGGCTGGGGCAAGGAGGTTTCGGTGGAAGAGCCAGAGGAGTGCCCCCTGGGCTAGCGTGTGTGGTGGTGACAACAGCCGGAATGCATTTGGAAATGCTCTAGCATCAGCCGGTGCAGTATCGATTCTTCTCAGTTTAATACCGTATACGTCCCCTATCTTGGGACCCTATATTTAATGGATATTTCGAACACGGAAAAGGGAAAAAGAGCTTGCTCTGGCCAGGGGAGTGTCTTTCCCACTGCAGCTAAGGGGACGTGTCCATGCTCTGCCTATCACAGGTCAGGAGGCAGATAAAAAAAAGAACAAAAACAAACATGAGTGCAACTTCTGATACGTCCCCTATCCGGCTAAATTGTTTGTAGAGTGGGCCTGTAGGTGGGGGGCAGGCTGGGGGGAAGGAGGTTTCGCTGGAAGAGCCAGAGGAGTGCCCCCTGGGCTAGCGTGTGTGGTGGTGACAACAGCCAGAATGGATTTTTGAAAATTGTTGCATCAACCGGTACAGTCGTAAATTATGAACTTGATCAAGTGTAGCATGTGTTCTCTGTATTCTTCTCAGTTTAATACCGTATATGGCAGCTATCCGGAAAAATAGTTTGGAGAGAGAGAAAGATAGGAAAAAGACGTCAATTGTTTGGAGAGTGGGCCTGTAGGTGGGGGGGGGGCAGGGTGGGGCAAGGAGGTTTCGCTGGAAGAGCCAGAGGAGTGCCCCCTGGGCTAGCGTTTGTGTTGGTGACAACAGCCGGATGTATTTAGACTGACGACGCAGGACCCCAACTTAAAAATTTAGCATCAACCGGTACAGTCATAAATTATGAGATAGATCAAGTGTGGCATGACTTTTTAGATGGAGATTGCATGTGGTCACGTACTCCCTGGAATCCCATAGTCACCCCTTCTCTGATGTGCTAGCCCAGAACATTCTCTGCCCCAATTCGCAATACCTTTTGCTGTTTCCATGTGCTGACAGTGTGGATTTACCAGTGTTGTCTGAGGAGGTGGTGGACAATGGCGAGACACAGGTGTCGGGGGGTGAGGTAGTTGTGTCGAGGTATATGGACTTAATGTAATGTATTCTATTACAAATCCTGAGTTTCCCACGTCTCCAGCATGATGTGAATTCAATATCCTGGATAATGTGATGAGCTAAGAACAAATGTGCCTTTATATACTTTTATACTCTGTAGTCTTTATGAAGCTTGCATAAAATGTATTCATATTTAGCTGATGCAACAAGTCTAAGATGGCGCCTGTACTCTTATCTACACGAGGGCCTTATCTCTTCTCAAGGCAGTGATGCAGGATGGCATGAGGCTCCTTGCCCAATCAAGACCATGTAGGAGTACAAGAAGAGATATACATTGTTAGTTATTTGCATGCTTACGCCCCTTCTCCTTTTGTCTGTGAAGATATATATCATTATAATAAAAGAGGAACATCAGAGCTATAGAGACGAGCCACGAGGCATGTCATAGAACTGATGCTGAACCATACATTGTGTCAGTGTCCTTTCTTATATAAGTGTACACTCATGCCTGTTTGATTTGGAGTGACTGATTGAGCCCCAGAAGGCAATATTAGTTGCATTCAACCTCAACAGCTGGCGCCCAACGTGGGGCCCCCGAAAGGAGCACCAGGACTCGCTCGGTGTCCCAAACCTCGACCGATGCCACAGGCACCACTCCCTCCCGGGACTGATCACCCTAACCGACCACGGTAAGTTATATATACACTGTATGTGATAACTTACCTGTGGCTCGAGGGGGGAGTGGTAGTCTGGGGTTTAGGTTTTGTGGGGCCTGAGTGAAACGTCATGTGACCAGACGCCTGGTGGTCTCCGCCGGGGATTCCGGAAACCTACAGCCCCTCAGGAAAGGTCACGTGGGGATTCAGTCAGATCATGTTAGGGACCCAGACTGGCAGCGGAATCTGTGAGAACACGTTGAAGTAGTGATTTAGGTGGCGCCTGAGTATTCCGACACGTTACGGACCAGTTACCCAGAGCGTGCGCCTAAACACTTAGAGTAGTCATCTAGGCGGCGCCTGGGTATACCGGCAAGTTACTCAGAGCGTGCGTCTAGACTAGGGATTTGGGCGGCGCCTGGGTATACCGACAAGTTACCCGGAGTGTGCGCCTGGGATTTTGGTGACGCCTGGGTATACCAACAAGTTACTCAGAGCGTGAGACTGGGGTATATCGACAAGTTACCCGAGTCTCAGACCAGTTAGTTAGTTGTTAGTTAGTGCGCTGAGTGGTAACCGTTGTGCCCATTGTTGCAACTCCCTCACGGGTGAAGTGTTGATTGCAGTTTGAAGTTTGAAGTTTAGCCGCGTGAGTCGGCGTGTAAATTGGGGAGATCGTAGTGTGTTTCTCTCTCCCCGGGGAAATCGTAGTGTGGTCTCTTTCCCCTCCCCCCGTGATTTATTGGCTAGTCGGAGGACGGTTAACTCAGGTTGGCGAACACGGCCGCGCCAATAGGGCACTGTAAAATATGCTTCAAATGTTCAAAAAGCAGCACAGTCTCCCGGATGGTGCTCAGAATGCTGTCAGTCTGGTTAAGACTCGTGAAGGGAAGAAGTATGTAAAGGATGCTAGAAAGTTATTTAAACTTGTTGGAATGCCATCTGAGGGAAGATTACAGCCAAGCATGTGGAAACGAGTCTTAGATAATCATAAAGGAACTTTACAAGACGAAGGTCTGCTGGAAGCTGCACATGCTTTCCATAGAACAGCAAACAGTTTGAAGAAGGAAGGATTTGAGGAAGTTCAGGGGGGGGGAGGCTCCCCCGCTGCTGAGGCTTTGTTCGGATATATGCTGCGTAACAATGCTGAAAAGTTAACTCTTTGTGACAAAAAGCAGCCACCGCCCTATAATGGCGTCGAGGCTGACTCTGGTGGGTGGACCTGTACAGTTTGTGATTGCCAAAATCCGGACATCCGCACTACCTGTTACAATTGTGGCGCGCCCCGTCCCCACCACCCTAGTCACACCCCTACTGCGCCCGCCCCTGAAAACTTACCACCTCC
>ONZH01020889.1:0-25146 GCA_900303285.1 Rhinella marina | reverse complement strand
GCCTTGGATCAGACTGAGATTGCAGTCAAATGGCTGTAGGTAAGCCTCACAAAAATTTGTTTTGGAGTGTCTGAAGTTGACCCTCCTAAAAAATTGTTTTGGAGTGTCTGTAGTTGACCCTCCTGTAAAATTGTTTTGGAGTGTCTGTAGTTGACCCTCCTGTAAAATTGTTTTTGAGTGTCTGTAGTTGACGCTCCTAAAAAATTTATTGGAGAGAGGGCCTGTAGGTGGCCCTCCGTAAACATTGTTTGTAAAGAGCGCCAGTTGGCCCTCAGAAACATTGCCTGTTGGCTCAGCGTTTGTGTGCGAAGAGGAGGAGAAGGAGGAGAGGATACTTCATGTTGAGCTGCTTTCCCCCGGTGGAGATTTGCATTCCGGTGAAATCCAGGCTTTATTAATTTCAATAATCGTCAGCCTGTCAGCGCTGTCAGTTGACAGGTGTGTACGCTTATCAGTGATGATGCCACCAGCTGCACTGAAGACCTATTCTGACAACATGCTAGCGGCAGGGCAGGCCAGCACCTCCAAGGCGTACAGCGCCATTTCGGGCAACGTGTCCAGCTTTGCAACCCAGTAGTTGTATGGAGCAGAGTGATCACGCAGGATGTTGGTATGGTCAGCTAGGTACTCCCTCACCATCTTTCTGAACAGCTTCCCCCTACTGGGGGACGGGTGACATAGTCTTGCTGGGGTGCCATAAAACTGGCAAAGGCCTTGGAGAGTGTTCCCCTGCCAGTGCTTGACAAACTGCCTGCTCCCCTCCTCTCCCCCGCTAGTTGGCCCACAGAATTACGTCCTCTGCCGCTAGTGGTGTCAGATGGGAAGGATAGTTTCAGCTTGTGCACCAGGGCCTGTTGACACTCTCATACTCCTCTCCTCAACAGGAATGAGAGTGGAAAAGATCTGCTTGTACCGGGGGTCCAGGAGGGTGAACACCCAGTAATCGATGTTGGCAAAACTGCGAGGGTCACGGGAAAGGCAGCATAACATGAAGTCAGCCATGTGCTCAAGAGTCCCAACACGCAAGAATTCCCTTTCCTCAATAGGCTGACTCTTCATTTCCTCCTCCTCCAACTCCTCCTCTTTAGCCCATACACGCTCAACAGATAAGAAGAAATGAGCATAGGTACCCTCTTCAGTCTCGCCAACAGTCTCCTTCTCTTCCTCCTCTTCCTCCTCATCCTCCTCCAATACGCGCTGAGAAACAGACCTGAGGGTGGTCTGGCTATCAAGCAACGTATCTTCTTCCCCTATCTCCTGTGACAAGCGCAAAGCCTCTGACTTCATGCTGAGCAGTGAGTTTTTCAGCAGACAAAGCAGCGGATGGTGACGCTGATAATGGCGACATCGCCGCTGACCATCTGTTTTGGCTTCTCAAAGTGGCTTAACACCTGACAGATATCAGACATCCACGTCCACTCCTCATTGTAGACTTGAGGAAGCTGACTAACCTGACTACCAGTTCTCGTGGAAGTTGTCATCTGGCAGTCTACAATCGCTCTGCGCTGCTGGTAAACCCTGGCTAATATGTGTAATGTGAAATTCCATTGTGTGGGCACATCGCACAACAGTCAGTGAGCTGTCAGTTGTAAGCACCGTTGCACTGCCCTGAGAGTGGCAGCATCTGTGGTTGACTTGCGGAAATGCGCACAGATGCGTTGCACCTTGGTGAGCAAATCACCACAAATCACCACAACATTGAACAACTAGGCTGGTTTTATATGCAGTGTTTATATGGGTTGTTGTTACTTTGGGAAATAGTATTGGTGTATAATGGCACATGTGTGAGTCTGCCGAGTTGCAGAGCCGCCACCAGGTTACGCCCATTGTCACACACAACCATGCCTGGTTTGAGTTTCAGCAGCGCCAGCCAAAGATCGGTCTGCCCCGTGATGCCCTGTAACAACTCTTGGGCGGTGTGCCTCTTGTCACCTAGCTCAGCAGTTTCAGCACCACCTGTTGGCGCTTATCCACGGCAGTGCTGCTGCGCCTAGAGCTACCAACTGAAGGTGCCGTGCTCACAGATTGTATTTGAGAGTAGGAGGAGGGGTTGGAGGAAGAGGCATAATAAGTCTGGGCACCGATGATGTTCTCTGACACGTACTGGTGTAGGGCTGGGATGGCACATCGTGAAAAATAGTGGTGGCTGGGGACCAAGTACCAAGGGCCTTGGTTCCATTGAGTCGTGTGTTTAGCACTCATATGCCTGTGCATGCTGGTAGTGGTTAGGCTGGTAGTGGTGCCTCCCCTGCTGATCCTGGTGTGGCACAAGTTGCACACCACAGTCCGTCGGTCATCCTCACTTTCTTTAAAGAACCTCCAGACTTGCGAACATCTAGGCCCTGGCACGGGAGCTTCACTCCGTGAAACAGTTGCTGATCTACTTGTTCTGGCCCTGCTTCTCCCTCTGGCCACCCCACTGCCTCTTCCAACCTGTTCTGGTGCTGCACTTTCCTCCCCCTCAGAAGCACTGTCTTGACTAGGCTTACTAACCCAGCTCAGGTCAGTCACCTCATCATCCACCTGCTCTTCCTCCGATTCCTCACTCTGCTCCCCCCTGGGAATTACTGCCCTGACAACAACGTCAATGTCTGACAACCGTATCTCATCATCATCATCATCCGACACCTCTTGACGCACTACTTTCACTAAGTCCACACTCTCATCACCCACAGACTGCGAACGTTCTAAATTTTGGGCATCGGGACAGAGCAACTGCTCAGGTTGCTGTTGAGCAGTGGTTTGTGTCTCTGGTTAGGGTCCTGAAAAGAGTTCCTGTGAGTATGCCGTATCTGAATCCATATTTTCCATGGGGGGGCAGGCTGGGGGGAAGGAGGTTGAGCTGGAGGAGCCAGAGGTCTACTCCCTTGGCTAGCGTGGGTGGACTGCGTGGTAGACTGGGTGATGGATAAATTACTGGACACATTATCCGCTATCCACGTCATCACCTGTTCGCACTGTTGTGGTTTCAATAGTGCTGTACCACGTAACCCTGTAAGTTGCAAGATAAAGCTAGGGAGCGAAACTCTGTGGCGTTCCACTGCTCTCTCATCAGTAGGTACTGTGTCACCCTGCCCAAGACCACGGCCTCTTCCCCCCTACATCACTTGGACGCCCTCGTCCTCGACCCTTAGCCCTTGGGTTCAACATTTTGTGTAATCACTAAACTGTAGAATTAATATCTGAGGCCAAAAATGTATTCTCTAGACTGTGGCTAGTGTACCACACACCACAGAATTTTTCACTGGACTGTATTAAATGTATCTGAGAGAAAAAATGTATTCTCTAGACTGCGCCTAGCGTACCGCATAACACACAATTTTCACTGCACTGTAAGATATATAACTGAGAGAAAAAATGTACATTTTGTAGACTCCGGCTAGTGTGCAGCACACAACAGAATTTTTCACTGCACTGTAGTATATAGGACTGAGAGAAAAAAGTATATTTTCTAGACTCCGGCTAGTGTAACGCACACCACACAATTTTTCACTGGACTGTAGTATATATAAGTGACAGAAAAAACAATTTTTCTAGACTGCGTCTACTGTACCGCACACCACAGAATTGTTTACTGAACTGTAGTCACAGCCATGATGTGTCAGGCTAAATTTTTGGGTGGTTCAGCTGCTATCTTAGTCTAACCAAGCCACTCTGGGGTTCACCGCCAAGCTGTAAACTGCAATCTCAGTCTTAACAAGTCATCCTGGGGTTCACCCCCATGCTGTAAACTGCAATCTCAGTCAAACTTTGTAATTTAGGGGTTCACCACCAAGGTGTGCTAGACTACAATTTTAGTGGGTTCCCCTGCAATCTCAGTCACAGACTGTCATTCAGGGGTGCACACCATGCTTTTTTAAACCGTTTGTTTCTGAGCGTCACCTCCAGGCTCTCACCCACGATTTTTTGGAGGCTTGCCACTGCACTGTCAGCCAAAATTGTCTTCAGGGTCACCGGCGGCCTCTCCAACAACAACTTCAAGGACGGTTACTACCAGGCCCTGGCACACAAACATTGTCTTGAGGGGCACTAAAAGGCTCTGCACCCACCCACGTGTGGAGACTAATAGGTGGGTGCAGTGTGCATCTTAGCCCATCTGGAATTAGGAAAGCTGGGCACTGTGCTTGGAGGTCTGCCATGGTCAGGGTGGGTGCGTGTTTGCCCGTCTGGGATGGGGAGAGCTGGGCACTGTGCTGGGAGAACGTTGTGTACGCTGTGGACTACTGGGTGGGTGCGGAGAGGGAGACACTTATGCCTGCGTCGTGGGGCGGGGGATAGGACAGCAGTGCCATCATGAGCAGTGGTGTCACCCGCAGGTGGCGATGGACCTTCGTAGCACCTAGTTGGGTGCTTTCCTAACATGTGCCAGCGCATGTGCCTTGCCCATCTTGGTCTGGGTCAGCACAATTGTCTTGAGGGTCACCACCAGGCTGCTGCCCAGAATTTGGCGTAATGGTACGATTAGGCAGCCTCAGAGGCATCCATGCATGATGCCCCTGCTGTTTCCTGTCCATTTCCGTGGTGTTTCCATCATTTTCTGAGGTTTCCAGGTTTTCATGCAACCTTACCTATGCAGAGCTTAGGTCCCCTGCAAAAAATGCTTGAGTCTCCCATTGACTTCAATGGGGTTCTTTATTCGAAACGAGCACCCGAGCATCAGGAAAAATTTGACTCGAATAACGAGCACCCAAGCATTTTAGTGCTCGCTCATCTCTATTGAATACCTATTCTAAGGATAGGCTATGAATATAAAAGTCTAGGCGAACCCACGCTGAGAAACAGACCTGAGGGTGGTCTGGCTATCAAGCAACGTATCTTCTTCCCCTATCTCCTGTGACAAGCGCAAAGCCTCTGACTTCATGCTGAGCAGTGAGTTTTTCAGCAGACAAAGCAGCGGGATGGTGACGCTGATAATGGCGACATCGCCGCTGACCATCTGTTTTGGCTTCTCAAAGTGGCTTAACACCTGACAGATATCAGACATCCACGTCCACTGCTCATTGTAGACTTGAGGAAGCTGACTAACCTGACTACCAGTTCTCATGGAAGTTGTCATCTGGCAGTCTACAATCGCTCTGTGCTGCTGGTAAACCCTGGCTAACATGTGTAATGTGGAATTCCATTGTGTGGGCACGTCGCACAACAGTAGGTGAGCTGTCAGTTGTAAGCGCCGTTGCACTGCCCTGAGAGTGGCAGCATCTGTGGTTGACTTGCGGAAATGCGCACAGATGCGTCGCACCTTGGTGAGAAAATCAGACATATTGGGGTAGGTCTTGAGGAACTGCTGAACCACAAGATTGAACATGTGGGCTAGGCAGGTTTTATATGCAGTGTTTATATGGGTTGTTGTTACTTTGGGAAATAGTATTGGTGTATAATGGCACATGTGTGAGTCTGCCGAGTTGCAGAGCCGCCACCAGGTTACGCCCATTGTCACACACAACCATGCCTGGTTTGAGTTTCAGCGGCGCCAGCCAAAGATCGGTCTGCCCCGTGATGCCCTGTAACAACTCTTGGGCGGTGTGCCTCTTGTCACCTAAGCTCTGCAGTTTCAGCACCGCCTGTTGGCGCTTATCCACGGCAGTGCTGCTGCACCTAGAGCTACCAACTGAAGGCGCCGTGCTCACAGATTGTATTTGAGAGTAGGAGGAGGAGGAGGGGTTGGAGGAAGAGGCATAATAAGTCTGAGAAACCGTGACCGAGGTAGGCCCCGCAATCCTTGGTGTGGGCATTACATGAGCAGCCCCAGGGTCAGATTCGGTCCCAGACTCCACCAAGTTAACCCAATGTGCCATCAGGGGATATAGTGTCCTTGCCCGCCAGCACTTGTCCACGTGTCCATGGTTAGGTGGACCTTCTCAGTAACCGAGTTGGTCAGGGCACGGATGATGTTCTCTGACACGTACTGGTGTAGTGCTGGGACGGCACATCGTGAAAAATAGTGGCGGCTGGGGACCAAGTACCAAGGGACAGCCACTGCCATCAGGTTGCGGAAAGCCTCAATCTATACGAGTCTATAGCGCAGCATCTCCACGGTCAGCAGTTTGAAAATGTGGACGTTTAGGGCTTGTGCATGTGGGTGGGTGGAATTGTATTCACGTTTGCGCTACAATGTCTGATGCAAAGACAGCTGAACGCCGCGCTGGGACACATTGGTGTAGGGTGTGGAGGATCGTGGTGGTGAAGGGGTGGTTGTAGGGCGGGAGGCGCTCGTGCCGGGGTCCTAGGCGGGGGGTTGACTCGCAAAGCCAGCATGTGACACAGGGGAAGAAGCAGTGGTGTGATCCGCAGGAGGTGAACGGCCTTGGTTCTATTGAGTCGTGTGTTTAGCACTCATATGCCTGCGCATGCTGGTAGTAGTTAGGCTGGTAGTGGTGCCTCCCCTGCTGATCCTGGTGTGGCACAAGTTGCACACCACGGTCCGTCAGTCATCCTCACTTTCTTTAAAGAACCTCCAGACTTGCGAACATCTAGACCTCGGCACGGGAGCTTCACTCCGTGAAACAGTTGCTGATCTACTTGCTCTGGCCCTGCTTCTCCCTCTGCCCACCCCACTGCCTCTTCCAACCTGTTCTGGTGCTGCACTTGCCTCCCCCTCAGAAGCACTGTCTTGACTAGGCTTACCAACCCAGCTCAGGTCAGTCACCTCATCATCCACCTGCTCTTCCTCCGATTCCTCACTCTGCTCCCCCCTGGGAATTACTGCCCTGACAACAACATCAATGTCTGACAACCGTGTCTCATCATCATCATCCGACTCCTCTTGACGCACTACTTGCACTAAGTCCCCACTCTCATCACCCACAGACTGCGAACGTTCTAAATTTTGGGCATCGGGACAGAGCAACTGCTCAGGTTGCTGTTGAGCAGTGGTTTGTGTCTCTGGTTAGGGTCCTGAAAAGAGTTCCTGTGAGCATGCCGTATCTGAATCCATATTTTCCATGGGGGGGGGCAGGCTGGGGGGAAGGAGGTTGAGCTGGAGGAGCCAGAGGTCTACTCCCTTGGCTAGCGTGGGTGGACTGCGTGGAAGACTGGGTGGTGGATAAATTACTGGACACATTATCCGCTATCCACATCATCACCTGTTCGCACTGTTGTGGTTTCAATAGTGCTGTACCACGTAACCCTTTAATTTGCGAGATAAAGCTAGGGAGCGAAACTCTGCGGCGTTCCACTGCTCTCTCATCAGTAGGTACTGTGTCATTCTGCCCAAGACCACGGTCTCTGTCACGCGAGGTCGGCGTCGTGCTCCCTCTGCACGACGTCGCCGGACCTCTCCGCCCCCTAGAGACGAGCAATAGGGAATTGAAGTGCTGGTCTTGTCAGCCAGCACTTCATGAGTTAATTCTCTGTTTGGGTTTAGCCATGTGGTGCTGATCACACCACATGGCTACTTTACATATTGTTTGGACAGCTTGCTCCGCCTCAGGTCATGTGATGCTGGCCACATCACATGATCCTGGGCGGGCTATTTTAAGATGGCAACTGCCTCACTCAGATGCCTGTGATTAGTCTTCTGAGATCAGTGCTGTGTGTTGGACCTTGCTGTTGGATTATTGGTGTATTGGATTTTGGCTTTGGACTAAGACTACGCTTTTGTGATTCCCCTCGGTATTTGACGTGACCTCCTGTTCTTGACTTGGCTTGCTGACGATTCTGCTGTTGTGTTTGTTTCTGTCTGTGTTCGTCTTTCCCTGTGTTCCCTTCCCTTCCCTGTGCACGTACTCAGCATAGGGACTGTCTCCAAGTTACGGTTTTGTCGCCTAGGGCATCTACTGTAAGTAGGCAGGGAAAGAGGTGGGGTTCAGACAGGGCACACTATCCCTTGTTTCCCTGTCGTGACAGAATCACAGGCCATACCTAATGGAGCCGTTGCGAGTACTCACGGACCAGATGAGTAACATGGCTCAGATGATCCAGGATTTGGCCGGGAGACTCCAACATCAGGAGCAGCTGCGGACTGCACCCGCAGTCGTTCCCTCCATGCCAAACCCCAATATTGAACCCCATGTAAAATTGCCCGATCGGTTTTCTGGGGACCGAAGGACTTTCCGTTCCTTTAAGGAAAGTTGTAAATTATATTTCCGTTTACGCTCACACTCCTCGGGTTCTGAGCAGCAGCGGGTAGGAATAATTATTTCCTTGCTGCAAGGTGATCCGCAGGAGTTGGCTTTCTCATTGCCACCTGACTCCCCTTGTCTATTGTCTGTGGAGGCTTTTTTCCGGGCCCTAGGTCTTTTATATGAAGAACCTGACTTGGCCGCTGTAGCTGAAACTCAGCTCAGAGACATTCGGCAGGGTAACCGTCCAGTTGAGGATTACTGTGCTGAGTTCAGAAAATGGTGTGTGTCCTCTAAATGGAATGACCCTGCTTTGAGAAGCCAGTTTAGGGTGGGACTGTCTGACCATCTGAAGGACTTACTAGTTAGTTATCCTACTCCTGACACCTTAGAGGCGACTATGACCTTAGTTATCAAACTTGACCGACGGTTTAGGGAGAGACAAAAGGAACGTTCTGTTGCCCCTCAAGTTGCCGTGTTGTCCGAAGTTCCTCTTCAGAGCCCGTCTCCTATCAAGGTCCAGGAGGAGCCTATGCAGTTGGGAGTTACTATGAGGGATCAGAGACGCCTGAGAGGGGCCTGTTTTTACTGTGGTGAGATGAACCACTGGCTCCAGCAGTGTCCGAGACTTCTGCTCTCAAAAAGGTCTGTTCCTGGAAGTAAGGTACCCCCTGCGGTGGTAAGAAAGAAAATCTTGTTACCTATTTCCATTTCTTATAACCAACTCAAGAGATCCGGTGAAGCATTTGTGGATTCAGGTTCTGCTGCTAATTTTATTGATTATGATTTTGTGCAATCTGTGGGTGTGCCTATAATTCCTTTAAGGGAGGTAATTCAAATTATCGCACTGGATTCCACTCCATTGAATAATAGGAGAGTGGAGTTTTGTACTCCTGAGGTTGTATTAACTGTAGGAATTACCCATACTGAGACTTGCTCCTTCCTTGTATTAAAGGATTTACCTGCCGACCTTGTTTTAGGTCTGCCTTGGTTACAGGACCACAACCCTGTGATCAACTGGTCGGTAGGTGAATTGGAAAAATGGGGAATGAATTGTGACAAATGTTGTAGATCAGTATTGCAGTTGGGAGGTACCACTGAGTCTCTTTCCTTGCCCAAGTATATCGGCGATTTTTCGGACGTGTTTTCCATGTCCGAGACTGAGTTCCTCCCTCCTCACCGGCAATATGATTGCGCCATCGACCTTATTGAGGGATCCAAATATCCCAAAGGTCGCATTTATAATCTCTCTACTCCTGAACGTCAGTCCATGAGGGATTATCTCAAAGAGAGTCTGGCCAAGGGTCACATCCGGCCTTCAGTTTCTCCCATGGGGGCAGGTTTTTTCTTTGTTGGTAAAAAGGATGGAGGATTGAGGCCCTGTATCGATTACAGGGAGCTCAATAAAATCACTGTTAAAAACAGATACCCGTTGCCCCTTATTCCTGACTTGCTGAATCAGGTCCAGGGGGCCTGTTGGTTCACCAAGCTGGATTTGAAGGGGGCATACAACCTAATCAGGATTCGTGAGGGGGACGAATGGAAAACTGCGTTTAATACCCCGGAGGGTCATTATGAGTACTTGGTAATGCCTTTTGGGTTAAGTAACGCTCCGGCAACTTTCCAAAACTTTGTCAATGACATTTTTAGACCATTTATTGGGAAATTTGTAATTGTCTATATTGATGACATCCTGATTTTTTCTGCAGACTGGGAGAGTCACGTATCTCACACTAGGCAAGTGCTGGAGGTGTTGCGTGAAAACAAGTTGTTTGTTAAAGGGGAAAAGTGTACCTTTGGTGTTCAGGAAGTGGCCTTTTTGGGATACATTCTCACCCCTTTTTCTTTCAAAATGGACCCAGTTAAAGTACAGGCCATTGTGGATTGGGTGCGACCTTCCTCTTTGAAGGCGCTCCAGCGATTTCTGGGGTTTGCTAATTTTTATCGTAAATTTGTCAAAAATTTTTCAGTGGTAGCCAAACCCATTACGGATTTGACTCGCAAGGGGGCTGATCTGGTCAATTGGCCCCCTGCAGCAATTGAGGCCTTTGAAAGGTTAAAGCAGTGTTTTATTAATGCTCCTGTGTTGGTCCAGCCTGATCAAAGTAAGCTTTTTGTAGTTGAGGTGGATGCGTCTGAGGATGGTGTGGGGGCTGTACTGTCCCAGGAGTCTTCCACCTTAACTAATCTTATGCCATGCGCCTTCTTCTCCCGCAAGTTCTCTCCTGCCGAGAGGAATTATGATATTGGGAATAGGGAGCTACTTGCAATCAAGTGGGCATTTGAGGAATGGCGTCATTTTTTAGAAGGGGCATTTCACCGCATTACGGTCCTCACGGATCATAAGAATTTAATGTTTCTAGAATCGGCTAAGCGATTGAATCCTAGACAGGCGAGGTGGGCTTTGTTCTTTACTCGTTTTGATTTTTGTGTTACCTTCAGACCCGGGAGCAAGAACGTTAAGGTCGATGCCTTATCCTGAAGTTTCCAGGCGTATCAGCCTCCTGACGTCCCTCCTGAGCCCATCCTGCCAGCTGATATCATCGTGGCTGCTACCTCATCTGACCTCGCTTCTGAAATCTCGGCAGGACAACATCTTGCTCCCATTGGTACCCCCAATGACAAATTGTTTGTGCCGGCTCATTTGCGGTTGCGACTGCTGGGTGAGTGCCATAATTCTGTTTTGTGTGGACATCCTGGCATCAATGCCACCAAGGAGTTGGTCTCTAGGCAGTATTGGTGGCCGTCAATCTCCAGAGATGTTCAGGCTTTTGTAACTGCGTGTAACACTTGTGCCAGGTCCAAGAATTCCAAGACACGACCTATGGGTGAGTTACATCCTTTACCCATACCTAGTAGACCTTGGTCACATCTGTCCATGGACTTTATCACGGACTTGCCGTGCTCTGAGGGTAAAACCGTGATATTTGTGGTGGTTGACAGATTCAGCAAAATGTGTCATTTTATTCCTTTGTGTAAATTACCCTCTGCGAAGGTCTTGGCGTCCGTGTTCATTGATAATATTGTCAAACTACATGGTGTTCCTGAGAATATCGTTTCTGATAGGGGAGTACAGTTTGTGTCTAGGTTCTGGAGGGCGTTCTGTAATAAGATTGGTATCTTTGTCCTTTTCATCAGCCTTTCATCCGGAGACCAATGGTCAGACTGAACGTCTTAACCAATCCGTTGAGCAATATCTTAGATGTTATGTTTCTGATAACCAACATGTGTGGGCCAGATTCCTGTCTCTGGCTGAATTTGCAATTAATAATCGTGTTAATTCATCCTCTGGGATGTCGCCGTTTTTCTGCAATATGGGTTTTCATCCACGCTTTAGCTCCTTTTCCCCATCTGCGTCGGTTGTCCCAGATGTCAATGATTTTTCTCAAGAACTGTGCACAGTTTGGGCACAGGTTCAGTCGAACCTGGAAAAGGCCCAAGGAGTTCAAAAAGCTAAGGCTGATAGAAAACGTTCTAAGGGTGTGAATTTTAAGGTTGGGGATAAGGTATGGTTATCGACTAAAAATCTCAACATGAGGGTACCATCCTACAAGTTTGCACCTCGCTTCATTGGTCCTTACAGGATCACCAAGGTGATCAATCCGGTTTCTTTTAGGTTATGTTTACCCGACTCCCTTCGTGTTCATAATGTTTTTCATGTGTCTTTGCTCAAACGTTATGTTGCTCCCGTTGGTCCTGAGGAACAGTCTCCGCCTCCGGTTGAGGTAGCAGGACAAATGGAGCATGAGATTGCCAGAATTGTGGATGTGAGAAGGGTCCGGAATTCCTTCCAGTACCTCGTACATTGGAAGGGGTTCGGTCCTGAGGACAGGTCTTGGGTACCGTTGACCAGGATGCATGCAGACTCGCTCATCCGAAAGTTCCATCTGCAGCATCCCGATAAGCCTGCTCCTGCTGGTAAGGGTCCGGTGGCCCCTCGTGAAGGGGGGGGTACTGTCACGCGAGGTTGGCGTCGTGCTCCCTCTGCACGACGTCGCCGGACCTCTCCGCCCCCTAGAGACGAGCAATAGGGAATTGAAGTGCTGGTCTTGTCAGCCAGCACTTCATGAGTTAATTCTCTGTTTGGGTTTAGCCATGTGGTGCTGATCACACCACATGGCTACTTTACATATTGTTTGGACAGCTTGCTCCGCCTCAGGTCATGTGATGCTGGCCACATCACATGATCCTGGGCGGGCTATTTTAAGATGGCAACTGCCTCACTCAGATGCCTGTGATTAGTCTTCTGAGATCAGTGCTGTGTGTTGGACCTTGCTGTTGGATTATTGGTGTATTGGATTTTGGCTTTGGACTTAGACTACGCTTTTGTGATTCCCCTCGGTATTTGACGTGACCTCCTGTTCTTGACTTGGCTTGCTGACGATTCTGCTGTTGTGTTTGTTTCTGTCTGTGTTCGTCTTTCCCTGTGTTCCCTTCCCTTCCCTGTGCACGTACTCAGCATAGGGACTGTCTCCAAGTTACGGTTTTGTAGCCTAGGGCATCTACTGTAAGTAGGCAGGGAAAGAGGTGGGGTTCAGACAGGGCACACTATCCCTTGTTTCCCTGTCGTGACAGTCTCTGCCCCCCTACATCACTTAGACGCCCTTGTCCTCGACCCTTAGCCCTTGGGTTCAACATTTTGTGTAATCACTAAACTGTAGAATTAATATCTGAGGCCAAAAATGTATTTTCTAGACTGTGGCTAGTGTACCACACACTACAGAATTTTTCACTGGACTGTATTAAATGTATCTGAGAGAAAAAACGTATTCTCTAGACTGCGCCTAGCGTACCGCATAACACACAATTTTTCACTGCACTGTAGGATATATAACTGAGAGAAAAATGTATATTTTGTAGACTCCGGCTAGTGTGCAGCACACCACACAATTTTTCACTGGACTGTAGTATATATAAGTGACAGAAAAAACATTTTTTCTAGACTGCGTCTACTGTACCGCACACCACAGAATTGTTCACTGAACTGTAGTCACAGCCATGATGTGTCAGGCTAAATTTTTGGGTGGTTCAGCTGCTGTCTTAGTCTAACCAAGCCACTCTGGGGTTCACCGCCAAGCTGTAAACTGCAATCTCAGTCTTAACAAGTCATCCTGGGGTTCACCCCCATGCTGTAAACTGCAATCTCAGTCAAACTTTGTAATTTAGGGGTTCACCACCAAGGTGTGCTAGACTACAATTTTAGCGGGTTCCCCTGCAATCTCAGTCACAGACTGTCATTCAGGGGTGCACCACCATGCTTTTTTAAACCATTTGTTTCTGAGCGTCACCTCCAGGCTCTCACCCACGATTTTTTGGAGGCTTGCCACTGCACTGTCAGCCAAAATTGTCTTCAGGGTCACCGGCGGCCTCTCCAACAACAACTTCAAGGACGGTTACTATCAGGCCCTGGCACACAAACATTGTCTTGAGGGGCACTAAAAGGCTCTGCACCCACCCACGTGTGGAGACTAATAGGTGGGTGCAGTGTGCATCTTAGCCCATCTGGAATTAGGAAAGCTGGGCACTGTGTTTGGAGGTCTGCCATGGACAGGGTGGGTGGGTGGTGGGTGCGTGTTTGCCCGTCTGGGATGGGGAGAGCTGGGCACTGTGCTGGGAGAACTTTGTGTACGCTGTGGACTACTGGGTGGGTGCGGAGAGGGAGACGCTTATGCCTGCGTCGTGGGGCGGGGGATAGGACAGCAGTCCCAGCATGAGCAGTGGTGTCACCCGTGGTTTTTTTTTGCTTGTAAAAAATATCAAGTGCTTTCTTGTGGTTTTTTACAGTATGTTAGTGGCACTTTTTTGTTTGAACACTTTTTTTTTCTACCATTTTCTGGCAAGTCCCATAGAGAAACCTATGGGAAAAAGCCAAAAAGAAAAGAAAACCTAAAAGATGCTGCATTTGAAAAAAGTAAGCAAAAACACTGAACTGTAATGCAAAAATGGCAAACAATGCTTTTAATTTTTGCATTTCATTAGGCACTTTAACATATAGCCACATAAAAAAAATGTTAAAAACACTGGTAGAAACTAAGCTGAAACACACATAGTTTTTTAAAACCACTTCAATTTTTATGCAGCTTTTTGAGACCAGTAGTGGATCCAGTAGGATAGAGAAGTCCATCCTTTACATTTTTCCATTCATTTGATTCCACTAATGGCTTTTACTAAAAAAAAGATGTTGTCTTAACCACTTCAGATCTGGGCCATTTCCCCCCCTTCCTGACCAGGCCTAATTTTGCAAATCTGACATGTGTCACTTCATGTGGTAATAACTTTGGAACGCTTTTACTTATCCAAGCGATTCTGAGATTGTTTTCTCATGACACACTGTACTTCAAGTTAATGGTAAATTTGAGTCGATAAGTTTTAATTTTATTTATAAAAAAATCCAAAAGTTAACGAAAATTTGAAAAAAATCACTGTTTTCTAAATTTCAATCTCTCTGCTTTTAAGACAGATAGTGAAGTCCCATAAAATACTTTTTAATTTACATTACCCATATGTCTTCTTTATGTTGGCATCATTTTGGTAGTGTCATTTTATTTTTTAGGACAGTAGAAGGTTTAGAATTTTAGACGCAATTTTTGCAAATTTGCAAAATCAACTTTTTTAAGGACCAGTTCAGTTCTGAAGTCACTTTGTGAGGCTTACATAATAGAAACCACCCATAAATGACCCAATTTTAGAAACTGCACCCCTCAAACTATTCAAAACTGGTTTTAGAAATGTTATTAACCCTTTAAGTATTCCACGGGTATTAAAGCAAAATAGATGTGAAATTTCAAAATTTCACTTTTTTTCCATTTTAATCATTTTTTCCTGTAACACATCAAGGGTTAACAACAAAACAAAACTCAATATTTATTACCCCGATTCTGCAGTTTGCAGAAACACCCCACATGTGGTCGTAAACTGTTACTTGGGGATACGCCAGGGCTCAGAAGGGGAGGAGCAGCATCTGCATTTTCTAATATGGAATTTTTTGTCATGGTTTGTGAGAGTGATAACTTTTTATTTTTTGTGGACTGAGCTGCGTGATGTCTTTTTTTTGTGGGACAAGCTGTGCTTTTTATTGGCACCATTTTGGGGTACATCCGGCTTTCTGATCACTTTTTAATCTAATTTTTGTTAGGTTAATTAAAAAAAGCAGTTTAGGGGCATTTTTCTATATTTTTTTTTACACTGTTCACTTGAAGGGGTAGATCATGTGATATTTTTGTAGAACCAGTTGTTACGGACGCAACGATACCAAATATGTCTATTTTTTTTCTTTACGTTTTTACACAATAAGAACATTTTTAGAAAAAAAATCATGTTTTTGTGTTGCAATTTTTTAAGAGCCATTTTTTTCATTTTTCGGGCTATGATCTTGTGTGGGGGCTCATTTTTTGCGGGATGAGGTGACGTTTTTATTGCTATCATTTTGGGATGCATACGACTTTTTGATTGTTTGATATTATGTTTTTTGGTAGGTGGTACAACAAAAAAAGCTGTTTTGGCATAATTTTTATTAGATTTTTTTACGCAGTTCACTTGATGGGGTAGATCATGTGATATTTTTATAGAGCCGGTCATTTCGGACGCGGTGATAACAAATATGTCTATCTTGTTTATTTATTTTTATTTGTAACATTTTTTTAAATTAAATATTTGGGTGGAAATTATTTTTTTATATATGTGATTTTTTTTATAATACTCTATTTTTTTATTCTTTATTTTACACTTTGTGTCCCCCATAAGGTCATACAAGACCTCAGGGGGACATTTAACTTCACTTATTTATTTATTTATTTTTTTTACACTTGATTTCTCCTGTAACTGGGGCTGACATAGTAGCCCCAGTTACAGGGGAAATACATCCCCAAAGAGGCTGTACAGCATAATACTATGCTGTACAGCCTCAGTGCAGGGCTGATCGGGTCTATGAGAGACCCGGCAGCTCCTGCACTCTCCCGGCCCCGGCGATCACGTGACCGCCGGGCCGGAACAGGAAGCGCAATAGCGCTTCATGTTCTGTATACACAGTGCTCGGTGAGCGCTGAGTATACAGCGATCTACAAGGCAGGGACCCCTGGGAATGGTCCCTGCCTTCTCTTTGGGGTACCCTGCTGTCACTGACAGCAGGTACCCCACTGTGCAGCTGCACGATTAGCGTGCAGCTTCTATCTCTGAATGGACGTTCAGAAACGTCCATTCAGAGATAGATAACCACTTCCCGGACGTTTATGTACTATGGGCGGACGGGAAGTGGTTAAACCCCATAAGGCCGGATTCATATGTCTGGAATCCAGTGGTGTGTCAAAGCTCATCAATGGGTTGGATGATTTGAACTCATAGCACCTGAAATTCATATAATTCTCTGAGTTTAGATTATTAAACCCTATTATGGTCTGGTACACATTGCCGGAATCTAGAATCTAACATGTGGATCTGGCTTAAGGGGTTGTCTCGTCGATAACAATTGAAACTAGTCTGACAATTAGTTGATTACTTTTAGGCCTACATCAGAAATCCCTGGCTCTTACCTGTGATCATGAGAAGAAGTTCGGCCAGTCGAAAAATGTCCCTGCAGCCACTGCTGTACTGGAAAAGTAATATTGCTTAACAAGCAGTCCAATACAAAGCCATCTATGCAATAGGATTGCTTCACCAGAGAATTAGTAATGTTACATTCTGGATAATACTCCAAAATCATGTATGGAAAGGTTTGCATTCATGAAATAATCCCTTTATTGAACTGAATCCTGTCCAAATCTCTGTGGGTGACAACTTCTAATGGCAGTAATAACTTTACTCAATGGGGCTGTCACTTAGCTTTCTACAGTGATGAAAAGGACATAAATCTGCATGGTTATAAAATACACCAGTATCACACTGCCATTGAGGGCCAGGAAGCTGGGATGTTATTCGGATTTTCCTGCATGGTTAAGTATCGCTTTGAATGCTAAGCTCCTACGGTATGTGTCATTTCCTGCTTGTGTATAAGCATCTGTAATGTTTGAGATCTATAATCATTTGTATATCTGACAGGGTTGGTTTGATTGATGTATTTTTCTTTCTCTATATGGGTGTTAGTTATATGTGTGGCTGAGATTGCCTGATTGTTTCTCCCTTCCATTCCGGGAGGGGTGATCAAATTAATTCATGCAAATAATTACACCTGTTGACCTCCTGTCTTATTGGTGTTGATTAGAGTTGATCGAACGTGCTCGTAACGAGCACTGTACTGCTCGGATCCCCTGCGCTCCGCAGCCATCCGGATCCGTCCTCACCTGCCTGTAAGTCAATGGGCACGGATCCGTTTGGTATCACACACTAGTGTGTGACACCAAACGGATCCGTCCTCCTCACCCTCACTCGTGTGTCATACCAAACGGATCCGCCCCCATTGACTTACAATCAGGTGAGGACGGATCCGGATGCCTGCGGGCATGCGAGCGCAGGGGATCCGAGCACTACAGTGCTCGTTACGAGCACATTCGATCAACTCTAGTGTTGATTCCGTTTATATACTGGGTCCACTTCTTACATGATTCATACCGCCCCTCCTTCCTTGCTCAGTATTACTATTACTTTTATTGGGGACTTTATTTTTAGGGTGGCACTTTTATTGGGGCTTTATTTTTGGGGTGGCATTATGATTAGAGATGAGCGAGCACTAAAATGCTCGGGTGCTCGTTATTCGAGTCGAACTTTTCCCGATGCTCGGGTGCTCGTTTCGAATAACGAACCCCATTGAAGTCAATGGGAGACTCGAGCATTTTTGCGGGGGACCAAGGCTCTGCCTAGGGAAGGCTGGGTGAAAACCTGGAAACATCAGAAAATAATGGAAACACCACGGAAATGGACAGGAAACAGCAGGGGCAGCATGCATGGATGCCTCTGAGGCTGCCTAATCCCACCATTACCCCAAATTCTCAGGCAACAGCCTGGTGGTTACCCTCATGGCAATTGTGCTCACCCAGACCAAGAAAGGCGAGGCACATGCCCATCACATGTTAGGGAAGCACCCAACTAGGTGCAACGAAGGTCCATCACCGCCTGCAGGTGACACCACTACTCATGCTGGCACTGCAGCTAAAATCAAGTTTAGTATCTGTTCTTATCAGTTGCTGTGCCTGCTGGTGGTATAGTGGTGAGCATAGCTACTTCCCAAGCAGTTGATGCGGGTTTGATTCCCATCTATCGCAGGAGGCAATTCAAAATCAGTACAATATCTAATACGTCCCCCTACCTGGGAAAATTGTTTGGAGAGATGGCATGTAGGTGGGGGGGAAGGAGGTTTCGCTGGAAGAGCCAGAGGAGTGCCCCCTGGGCTAGCGTGTGTGGTGGTGACAACAGCCGGACTGGATTTGGGAAAACTGTTGCTTTAACCCGTATGGTATCGATTCTTCTCAGTTTAATACCGTATACGTCCCCTATCTTGGGACCCTATATTTAATGGATTTTTCGAACACGGAAAACGGAAAAAGAGCTTGCTCTGGCCAGGGGAGTGTTTTTCCCACTGCAGCTAAGGGGACGTGTCCATGCTCTGCCTATCACAGGTCAGGAGGCAGATAAAAGAAGAACAAAAACAAACATGAGTGCAACTTCTGATACGTCCCCTATCCGGCTAAATTGTTTGTAGAGTGGGCCTGTAGGTGGGGGGGCAGGCTGGGGCAAGGAGGTTTCGCTGGAAGAGCCAGAGGAGTGCCCCCTGGGCTAGCGTGTGTGGTGGTGACAACAGCCGGAATGCATTTGGAAATGCTCTAGCATCAGCCGGTGCAGTATCGATTCTTCTCAGTTTAATACCATATACGTCCCCTATCTTGGGACCCTATATTTAATGGATTTTTTGAACACGGAAAACGGAAAAAGAGCTTGCTCTGGCCAGGGGAGTGTTTTTCCCACTGCAGCTAAGGGGACGTGTCCATGCTCTGCCTATCACAGGTCAGGAGGCAGATAAAAGAAGAACAAAAACAAACATGAGTGCAACTTCTGATACGTCCCCTATCTGGCTAAATTGTTTGTAGAGTGGGCCTGTAGGTGGGGGGGGCAGGCTGGGGGGAAGGAGGTTTCGCTGGAAGAGCCAGAGGAGTGCCCCCTGGGCTAGCGTGTGTGGTGGTGACAACAGCCTGACTGGATTTGGGAAAACTGTTGCTTTAACCGGTACAGTCGTAAATTATGAACTTGATCAAGTGTAGCATGTGTTCTCCGTATTCTTCTCAGTTTAATACCGTATATGGCAGCTATCCGGAAAAATAGTTTGGAGAGAGAGAAAGATAGGAAAAAGACGTCAATTGTTTGGAGAGAGGGCCTGTAGGTGGGGGGCAGGCTGGGGGGAAGGAGGTTTCGCTGGAAGAGCCAGAGGAGTGCCCCCTGGGCTAGCGTGTGTGGTGGTGACAACAGCCGGACTGGATTTGGGAAAACTGTTGCTTTAACCGGTACAGTCGTAAATTATGACCTTGATCAAGTGTAGCATGTGTTCTCCGTATTCTTCTCAGTTTAATACCGTATATGGCAGCTATCCGGAAAAATAGTTTGGAGAGAGAGAAAAATAGGAAAAAGACGTCAATTGTTTGGAGAGAGGGCCTGTAGGTGGGGGGCAGGCTGGGGGGGAAGGAGGTTTCGCTGGAAGAGCCAGAGGAGTGCCCCCTGGGCTAGCGTGTGTGGTGGTGACAACAGCCGGACTGGATTTGGGAAAACTGTTGCTTTAACCGGTACAGTCGTAAATTATGAACTTGATCAAGTGTAGCATGTGTTCTCCGTATTCTTCTCAGTTTAATACCGTATATGGCAGCTATCCGGAAAAATAGTTTGGAGAGAGAGAAAGATAGGAAAAAGACGTCAATTGTTTGGAGAGAGGGCCTTTAGGTGGGGGGCAGGCTGGGGGGAAGGAGGTTTCGCTGGAAGAGCCAGAGGAGTGCCCCCTGGGCTAGCGTGTGTGGTGGTGACAACAGCCGGACTGGATTTGGGAAAACTGTTGCTTTAACCGGTACAGTCGTAAATTATGAACTTGATCAAGTGTAGCATGTGTTCTCCGTATTCTTCTCAGTTTAATACCGTATATGGCAGCTATCCGGAAAAATAGTTTGGGAGAGAGAGAAAGATAGGAAAAGACGTCAATTGTTTGGAGAGAGGGCCTATAGGTGGACCTCCGGAAAAATTGTTTGGAGAGAGGGCCTGTAGGTGGACCTCCGGAACAATGTTTGGAGAGAGAGAGGGCCTGTAGGTGGACCTCCGTTAAAATTGTTTGGACAGAGGGCCTATAGGTGGACCTCTGGAAAAATTGTTTGAATAGAGGGCCTGTAGGGGGCCCTCCTGAAAAATTGTTTGAATAGAGGGCCTGTAGGGGGCCCTCCTGAAAAATTGTTTGAAGAGAGGGCCTGTAGGTGGACCTCTGGAAAAATAGTTTGAATAGAGGGCCTATAGGGGGCCCTCCTGAAAAATTGTTTGAAGAGAGGGCCTGTAGGTGGACCTCTGGAAAAATTGTTTGAATAGAGGGCCTGTAGGGGGCCCTCCTGAAAAATTGTTTGAAGAGAGGGCCTGTAGGTGGACCTCTGGAAAAACTGTTTGAATAGAGGGCCTGTAGGGGGCCCTCCTGAAAAATTGTTTGAAGAGAGGGCCTGTAGGGGGCCCTCCTGAAAAATTGTTTGAAGAGAGGGCCTGTAGGTGGACCTCTGGAAAAATTGTTTGAATAGAGGGCCTGTAGGTGGACCTCTTGAAAAATTGTTTGAATAGAGGGCCTGTAGGGGGCCCTCCTGAAAAATTGTTTGAAGAGAGGGCCTGTACGGGGCCCTCCTGAAAAATTGTTTGAAGAGAGGGCCTGTACGGGGCCCTCCTGAAAAATTGTGCTAAAAGAGTGCCAGTTGGACCTCTAAAAAATGGTGTTTTTTGGGTCAGCGTTAGGCAAAGACGATATGGAGGAGGAGGAGTAGAGAAGAGGAGTAGAGAAGAGGAATCGGATACATAAGTTATTTAAATCTTTAGCTGCTTTCCCCCGGAGGACATTTGAATTCCGGTGAAATCCAGGCTTTGTTCATTTTAATAAGCGTCAGCCTGTCAGCGCTGTCAGTTGACAGGCGTGTACGCTTATCGGTGATGACGCCACCAGCTGCACTGAATACCCGCTCTGACAGCACGCTAGCGGCAGGGCAGGCCAGCACCTCCAAGGCGTACAGCGCCAGTTCAGGCCACGTGTCCAGCTTTGAAACCCAGTAGTTGTATGGAGCAGAGTGATCGCTACGGACGTTGGTATGGTCAGCTAGGTACTCCCTCACCATCTTTCTGTACAGCTCCCCCCTACTCTGCCTAGACTGGGGACAGGTGACAGTGTCTTACTGGGGTGACATAAAACTGGCAAAGGCCTTGGAGAGCGTTCCCCTGCCAGTGCTGGACAAGCTGCCTGCTCGCCTCCTCTCCCCCGCTACTTGGCCCGCAGAACCATGCCCTCTGCCGCTAGCGGCGTCAGATGGGAAGAATTGTTTCAGCTTGTGCACCAGGGCCTGTTGATACCTATTCACTCTCATACTCCTTTCCTCTGCAGGGATGAGAGTGGAAAGGTTCTGCTTGTACCATGGGTCCAGGAGAGTGAACACCCAGTAATCGGTGTTGGAAAAAATTCTTCTAACGCGAGGGTCACGGGATAGGCAGCCTAACATGAAGTCTGCCATGTGCGCCAGAGTCCCAACACGCAAGAATTCCCTCTCCTCACTGACCTGACTCTCCATTTCCTCCTCCTCCTCCTCCAAGTCCTCCTCTTCAGCCCATACATGCTCAAGAGTTAAGGACTGAGCACTGGTACCCTCTACTGTCTCGCCGACATTCTCCTCCTCTTCCTCCTCATCCTCATCCCCCTCCTCCGATAGGCGCTGAGAAACAGACCGGAGGGTGCTCTGGCTATCAAGCGACGTATCTACCTCCACCGTCTCTTGTGACAAGCGCAAAGCAACCGACTTGATGCTGAGCAGTGAGTTTTTCAACAGGCAAAGCAGCGGGATGGTGAGGCTGATAATGGCGGCATCGCCGCTGACCATCTGTGTTGACTGCTCAAAGTTGCTCAACACCTGGCAGATATCAGACATCCACGTCCACTCCTCATTGTAGACTTGAGGAATCTGAGAGACCTGACTACCAGTTCTGGTGGAAGATGACATCTGGCAGTCTACAATAGCTCTGCGCTGCTGGTAAACTCTGGATAACATGTTTAATGTGGAATTCCATCTCGTGGGCACGTCGCACAACAGTCGGTGAGCGGGCAGTTGTAGGCAGCGCTGTGCTGCCCTGAGAGTGGCAGCATCTGTGCTCGACTTGCGGAAATGCGCACAGATGCGGCGCACCTTGGTGAGCAAATCAGACAGATTGGGGTATGTCTTGAGGAACCGCTGAACTATTAGATTAAACACGTGGGCCAGGCATGGCACATGTGTCAGTCTGCCGAGTTGCAGAGCCGCCACCAGGTTACGCCCGTTGTCAAACACAACCATGCCTGGCTTGAGGTTCAGCGGTGCCAGCCACACATCGGTCTGCGCCGTGATGCCCTGTAACAGCTCTTGGGCGGTGTGCCTTTTGTCACCTAAGCTCAGCAGTTTGAGCACCGCCTGCTGGCGCTTACCACACGGCACTGCTGCTGCGCCTAGAGCTACCGACTGAAGGCGCCGTGCCCACGGATGGTAATTCGTTGGAGGAGGAGGGGTCGGAGGAGGAGGCATAGTACGTCTGAGAGACCGTGACCAAGGTAGGCCCTGCAATCCTCGGTGTGGGCAGTACATGAGCGGCCCCAGGGTCATTCTCGGTCCCAGCCTCCACCAAGTTAACCCAATGTGCCGTCAGTGAGATATAGTGTCCCTGCCCTGCAGCACTTGTCCACGTGTCCGTGGTTAGGTGGACCTTCTCAGAAACAGCGTTGGTCAGGGCACGGATGATGTTCTCCGGACACGTGCTGGTGTAGGGCTGGGACGGCACATCGGGAAAAATAGTGGCGGCTGGGGACGGAATACCGAGGGGCAGCCACCGCCATGAGATTGCGAAAGGCCTCGGTCTCTACCAGCCTATAGGGCAGCATCTTCAGGCTAAGCAATTTGGAGATGTGGACGTTGAGGGCTTGGGCATGTGGGTGGGTGGAACTGTATTTCCTCTTGCGCTCCAGCGTCTGCTGTAAAGACAGCTGAACGCTGCGCTGGGACACATTGGGTGGACACTGTGGAGGATCGTTGAGGCGAAGGTGTGGTTTTCCGGCGGGAGGCGCTCGTGCCGGGGTCCTGGGCAGGGGGTTGACTAGCAGAGGCAGCGAGTGACGCAGGGGGTTGACTAGCAGAGGCAGCGAGTGACACAGGGGAAGGAGCAGTGGTGTGACCCGCAGGAGGTGGTGAACGGCCTTGGTTCCATTGAGTGGGGTGTTTAGCACTCATATGCCTGCGGCATGCTGGTGGTGGTTAGGCTAGTAGTGGTGGCACCCCTGCTGATCCTGGTGTGGCACAGGTTGCACACCACAGTCCGTCGGTCATCCTCACTTTCTTTAAAGAACCTCCAGACTTGCGAACATCTAGGCCTCGCCACGGGAGCTTCACTACGTGAAACAGTTGCTGCTGATGCACCAGCTCTGGCCCTGCTTCTCCCTCTGGCCACACCACTGCCTCTTACAAACCTGTTCTGGTGCAGCACTCGCCTCCGCCTCAGAAGCACTGTCTTCACTCGGCATATCAACCCAGCTTGGGTCAGTCACCTCGTCATCCTCCGATTCCTCAGTCTGCTCCCCCTCGGAATTCCTCCCCTAACAACAACTTCACCACTGTCTGACAACCGTGTCTCCTCATCGTCTGACACCTCTTTACAAACTTCTTCCACTAACTCAACATTGTCATCATCATCACCCACAGACTGCGACAGTTGGAAAACTTGGGCATCGGGAACGAGGTCAGCAGCAACCTGAGAAGTGGTTTGTGATTCTGGGAAGGCTCCAGAAAACAGTTCCTGAGTGTATGCCGGATCACATTCCAAATTTTCCTGGGAGGGGCAGACTGGGGGAAGGAGGTTGAGGTGGAGGAGCCAGAGGAGTGCTCCCTTGGGGTAACGTGGGTGGATTGCGTGGAAGACTGACTGGTGGACAAATTACTTGAAGCATTGTCCGCAATCCACGAGATCAGCTGTTCGCACTGTTGTGGTTTCAACAGTCCTCTACCACGTGTCCCTGTAAGTTGAGACATGAAGCTAGGGAGTGTAGCTCTGCGGCGTTCCACAGCTCCCTCATCAGCAGGTACTGTCTCACCCTGCCCAGGACCACGGCCTCTGCCCCCTGCAGTAATTGAATGCCCACGCCCTCGTCCTCGACCCTTAGCCCTGGGGTTCAACATTTTTGTATATAAGTGTATGATATAAAAAAAAAAAATTAAACGGGCCTGGTGTACTGAAACCCACAAACTTGTTCAGTCTGGTAGAATTAAGTGACGTACAGAAAGTGTCACCTGGACAGTATATACGGATTGGAGCGAGTGTGCTGAACTGTGACACACAGAAAGGTTACACGCAGCTGAGTAAAATGGATTTGTATCACTGAGCTAAAACAACTGAAAAAATATATTTTTTTTATTTTTTTTTTTATATTTTTTTTACAATTTTGTTTTTTTGGGAACGTGACGTGCAGGAACTATGGTAGGACTGACTGACACCCTGTTAACGGTGGCTATTTAGTCTGCGACCCAGACAAATGTCGCACAGAGAGATTTTCTGGATCAAGCGGTAGATGATATTGGTAGCAAATGACTTGGTTGTATTGTGTGACGTACAGAAAGTGTCACCTGGACAGTATATACGGATGGAGAGCGAATGTGCTGAACTGTGACACACAGAAAGGTTACACGCAGCTGAGTAAAATGGATTTGTATCACTGAGCTAAAACAACTGAAAAAATATTTTTTTTTTTTTATTTTTTTTTTATATTTTTTTTTTTTGTTTTTTTTGGGAACGTGACGTGCAGGAAACTATGGTAGAACTGACTGACACCCTGTTAACGGTGGCTATTTAGTCTGCGACCCAGACAAATGTCGCACAGAATTTTCTGGATCAAGCTGTAGATGATATTGGTAGCAAATGACTTGGTTGTATT
>ONZH01020888.1:0-15889 GCA_900303285.1 Rhinella marina | reverse complement strand
GAGGCCCAAGAGGTGAGGACCTCTTAAACATTTGTGGAGGCCCAAGAGTGAGACCTCTTAAAAATTATGTGGAGGCCCAAGAGGTGAGACCCTCTTAAAAAAATTTGTGGAGGCCCAAGAGGTGAGACCTCTTAAAAATTTTGTGGAGGCCCAAGAGGTGAGACCTCTGTTAAGACCATTTTGTGGAGGCCCAAGAGGTGAGACCTGTTAAAAAATTATTGTGGAGCCCAAGAGGTGAGACCTGTTCTTAAAATTATGTGGAGGCCCAAGAGGTGAGACCTGTTAAAAATTATGTGGAGGCCCAAGAGGTGAGACCGGTTAAAAATTATTGTGGAGGCCCAAGAGGTGAGACCTGTTAAAAATTATTGAGGAGCCCAAGAGGTGAGACCTCTTAAAACATTTGTGGGAGGCCCAAGAGGTGAGCCATAAACATATAAATATTTCTTATTTACGGAGCAATTCTACGGCGGTTAAGGAGGAGGAGGAGGAGGTGGAGGAGGAAATGGCACTTCATACAGATGGCACTTCACTTTTGGCTGCTTTCCACGGTTGGAGAAGCAAAGTCCGGGTCAATCCACTTGCTGTTCATTTTGATTAGCGTCAGCCTGTCGGCACTGTCGGTTGACAGGCGGCTGCGCTTATCGGTTATAATGCCCCCGGCTGCGCTGAACACCCTTTCTGATAGCACGCTGGCGGCAGGGCAGGCAAGCACCTCCAAGGCGTACAGGGACAGTTCCAGCCACGTGTCCAACTTGGAGACCCAGTAAGTGTAGGACGCCGAGGGATCGGGGAGGACAGGGTTACGGTCTGCCAGGTACTCCCGCAACATCCGCCGATACTTGTCCCTCCTGCTGATAGCGGGCCCCGCAGTGATGGAAGTTGCACGAGGGGGTGCCATGAACGTGTCCCACACCTTGGAGAGTGTTCCCCTGGTGGCTGTGGGCCTGATGGATGTTGTGGGACTCTGGGAGACCCTCTCCTCTCTGCCGCCAGCGATGGTGGGTGGGAAAATCTCCATCATGTTCTGCACGAGTTCCCTCTGGTATTCCAGCAATCGATTCGTCCTCTCCTCTACCGGAATAAAAGAGGAGACGTTATCTTTATACCGGGGGTCCAGGAGTGCGAAGACCCAGTACAGTTTGTTCTCCACTATCCGGACAACACGTGTGTCCCGGGGGAAAAGCAGCCCAGCATGAAGTCAGCCATGTGTGCCAGACTCTGAATAGGCATGACCTCACTGCCCCACCAGAAGGATCACTTGCCATTTCCTCCTCTTCCTCTTCCGCCTCCTCTCCGCCCCATCCGCGCTGAAACCAATGGGACGCACACAGCCTGACTGCTACCCTCGCCGCCAGCATCCTCCTCCTCTTCCACAGCCACCTCCACGTCGTCCTCCTCCTCCTCATCCTCCTCCTCCTGCAACTGCCACCGTGAAGCAGACAAAAGTGTGGTCTGACTGTGTAGCTCCGTTGCGTCTCCTCTACCCCCGTCTCCTCTGCGTGCAATGCGTTCTCCCTTATTGCGATGAGCGATTCTTTAAGGACGCCTAGGAGCGGAATGGTTACGCTCACTTATAGCGTCCTCGCTGCTGACCTTCTTGGTGGACTCCTCAAAGATACGCAGTACATCGCATATGTCTGCCATCCATGGCCACTCGTGGTTGGCAAACTGAGGGAGCTGAGTTGGAGGCACGCGTGGATTCATTATCTGGTACTCCATCAATGCTCTCTGCTGCTCACACACCCTGGCCAACATGGAATAGGTGGAATTCCAGCGAGTCGGCAGGTCGCACAACAGCCGATGTTCAGGCAAATGGAGGCGTTGCTGGAGTTTTTTTAAGCTAGCAGCAGCTACAGTTGACTTCCGAAAGTGAGCGCACAAGCGCCGCACTTTCACCAGTAGCTCTGCCAGGTTGGGGTAAGTCTTCAGAAATTTTTTGGACTACCAGATAAAAACGTGGGCCAGGCATGGTACGTGATTGAGTTCGGCAAGCTCCAGAGCCGCCACCAGGTTACGGCCGTTATCGCACACGGACCATGGCCTGGTCCTAGCTGCAGCGGCGACAGCCACATCTCCGTCTGCTGCAATATGGCGTCCTCACCTCTGGGGCGCTGTGCTTCCTGTCGCCCAAGCTGATGAGCTTTAGCACCGCCTGCTGACGTCTCCCCGCGCCAGTGCTGCAACGCTTCCAGCTAGCGGCTGAGGGCGATGTTAAGGCACAGGAGGAGGAGGAGGAGGAGGAGGAGGGGGGTTTATCAGAACCCATGCTGGCAATCTTGGGCGGGGGTGGTAGGTAGGCCGTCTCTGTTTGCGACCCCGTCCCCGCCTCCACTACATTCACCCAGTGTGCCGTCAGAGAAATGTATCGTCCCTGGCCGCAAGCGCTTGTCCATGAGTCGGTGGTCAAGTGGACCTTTGCGCTGACTGCGTACCTCAGGGCCCGCCTGATGTTACGCGACACGTGCTGGTGCAGGGCGGGGACGGCACTCCGGGAAAGTAGTGGCGGCTAGGGACGGAATAGCGAGGTGCGGCAGCCGCCATCAGGTCGCGGAAGGCCTGCGTCTCCACAAGCCTAAACGGCAACATCTCCAGGGCCAGCAGTTTGGAGATGTGGCAGTTTAAGGCTTGGCTTGGGGGTGACTCGAGGCGTACTTCCGCCTGCGGTCGAAACGCCTGCGAGATGGACAGTTGTTGGGACGAGGAGTGTGAAGGTGCAGGCGAAGAGGCGGGGGGAAGGGGCGGGAAGGGGAGGCTGAAGGAGAAGGCCCCAAAGTAGCAGAGGCAGAGGCAGATGTGGAGGTGTCCTGGCTGGAGGTCTGGACCGCAGTGGCAGCACACAACAAGGGGAAGAGGCAGTGGCAGCAAGACCGGGCGCAGTTTTGTATTGCGTTGCTCTCTCCCACTCAGCCCAGTGCTTGACTCCAAGTGACGCCGCATGCCTGAGGTGGTCAGATTGCTCTTCTCAGAGCCCCTACTCAGTTTTGAGTGGGCAGAGTGTGCAAACCGCGCTCAGTTTGTCAATCCGCACAAACATTAAAATATCTCCACACCACAGAAGTACGAGGCCTCGATGGGGGAGCTTCGCGCGACTGGCCGCTGGCGGGAACAGCTTCGGCCCTGCTGGCTGTGGCCTCACTTCTCTGTCTGAACTGTCCTCTGCCTGTGGCCATCCCTCTGCCTGTGGACATCCCTCTGCCTGTGGACATGCCTCTGCCTGTGGACATCCCTCTGCCTGTGGACATCCCTCTGCCGTGGACATCCCTCTGCCTGTGGACATCCCTCTGCCTCTTGCTGCCTTTTTCGGTGCTGCGCAGACCACCACCTCTCCACTGCTTTCCTCGCTGGACATCACCCCTGGCCAAGTGGGGTCGGTCATTTCGTCATCCACCAGCTCCTCTTCCACTTCCTCACTCTGCTCCTCCTCCTGCCCACTGGACATTCCAACAGCCTCCCTTGATGGCAACTGCGTCTCATCATCATCATCGCTCATGATAACAGATGCTGGCTCAGGGTCCACATCAGCAGGAGATGGCGAAAACTCCAGTGTTTGGGCATCACTACAAACAAATTCCTCTGCTAGCTCCTGGGATTCTTCCGGCACATCTGAAAAAGGACCCGAAAAGAGCTCCTGGGAGGGGTCAAGGGTGGGATGACTCTGTTGGCCAGGTGTGGAGGAAGGAGGGTCAGAGTGAGACTGTGTGGATGACTGGCTGGTGGACAACTGTGTGGAAGCGCTATCGGCTATCCATTGCACCACCTGTTCAACCTGCTCAGGCCTCAACAGCGGTGTAACCCGCCCCCTGCTTAACTGTCCCATAAAGGCAGGGATTCTGGATGAGCGGGATCCTGGCTGATCCTCACCAGCACACATTGTATCCCCACTGGCTTCAACAAGGCCCCCAACAGCATTTCCGCGCCCCCGTCCTCGTCCACGTCCACGTCCTATTCCGCTAGCCCCCCTCCGCATTTTATTTTTTTTTTGTTGCAAATACAATATTTGGGTATATAATTAGGTATGTGAAATAATTTAGCAAGAGAACGCACAGTACAGTGGCCTATTAAAAGGCCTAGATATTGTATATTTCAAAGTACACAGCCGTGTAGTAACTGAACAGACGGTGGGTATTTACACCAGGTATGTGAGATAATTAGCAAGAGAACGCACAGTACAGTGGCCTATTAAAATGCCTAGATATTGTATATTTCAAAGTACACAGCCGTGTAGTAACTGAACAGACGGTGGGTATTACACCAGGTATGTGAGATAATTTAGCAAGAGAACGCACAGTACAGTGGCCTATTAAAATGCCTAGATATTGTATATTTCAAAGTACACAGCCGTGTAGTACAGAACAGACGGTGGGTATTTACACCAGGTATGTGAGATAATTTAGCAAGAGAACGCACAGTACAGTGGCCTATTAAATGCCTAGATATTGTATATTTCAAAGTACACAGCCGTGTAGTAACAGAACAGACGGTGGGTATTTACACCAGGTATGTGAGATAATTTAGCAAGAGAACGCACAGTACAGTGGCCTATTAAAATGCCTAGATATTGTATATTTCAAAGTACACAGACGTGTAGTAACTGAACAGACGGTGGGTATTTACACCAGGTATGTGAGATAATTTAACAAGAAAACGCACAGTACAGTGGCCTATTAAATGGCCTAGATATTGTATATTTCAAAGTACACAGCCGTGTAGTAACTGAACAGACAGTGGGTATTTACACCAGGTATGTGAGATAATTTAACAAGAGAACGCACAGTACAGTGGCCTATTAAAATGCCTAGATATTGTATATTTCAAAGTACACAGCCGTGTAGTAACTGAACAGACGGTGGGTATTTACACCAGGTATGTGAGATAATTTAACAAGAAAACGCACAGTACAGTGGCCTATTAAATGGCCTAGATATTGTATATTTCAAAGTACACAGCCGTGTAGTAACTGAACAGACGGTGGGTATTTACACCAGGTATGTGAGATAATTTAACAAGAGAACGCACAGTACAGTGGCCTATTAAATGGCCTAGATATTGTATATTTCAAAGTACACAGCCGTGTAGTAACAGAACAGACGGTGGGTATTTACACCAGGTATGTGAGATAATTTAACAAGAAAACGCACAGTACAGTGGCCTATTAAATGGCCTAGATATTGTATATTTCAAAGTACACAGCCGTGTAGTAACAGAACAGACGGTTGGTATTTACACCAGGTATGTGAGATAATTTAACAAGAGAACGCACAGTACAGTGGCCTATTAAAATGCCTAGATATTGTATATTTCAAAGTACACAGCCGTGTAGTAACTGAACAGACGGTGGGTATTTACACCAGGTATGTGAGATAATTTAGCAAGAGAACGCACAGTACAGTGGCCTATTAAAATGCCTAGATATTGTATATTTCAAAGTACACAGCCGTGTAGTAACAGAACAGACGGTGGGTATTTACACCAGGTATGTGAGATAATTTAGCAAGAGAACGCACAGTACAGTGGCCTATTAAAATGCCTAGATATTGTATATTTCAAAGTACACAGCCGTGTAGTAACTGAACAGACGGTGGGTATTTACACCAGGTATGTGAGATAATTTAACAAGAAAACGCACAGTACAGTGGCCTATTAAATGGCCTAGATATTGTATATTTCAAAGTACACAGCCGTGTAGTAACTGAACAGACGGTGGGTATTTACACCAGGTATGTGAGATAATTTAACAAGAAAACGCACAGTACAGTGGCCTATTAAATGGCCTAGATATTGTATATTTCAAAGTACACAGCCGTGTAGTAACAGAACAGACGGTGGGTATTACACCAGGTATGTGAGATAATTTAACAAGAGAACGCACAGTACAGTGGCCTATTAAAATGCCTAGATATTGTATATTTCAAAGTACACAGCCGTGTAGTAACTGAACAGACGGTGGGTATTTACACCAGGTATGTGAGATAATTTAACAAGAAAACGCACAGTACAGTGGCCTATTAAATGGCCTAGATATTGTATATTTCAAAGTACACAGCCGTGTAGTAACAGAACAGACGGTGGGGTATTTACACCAGGTATGTGAGATAATTTAACAAGAGAACGCACAGTACAGTGGCCTATTAAAATGCCTAGATATTGTATATTTCAAAGTACACAGCCGTGTAGTAACTGAACAGACGGTGGGTATTTACACCAGGTATGTGAGATAATTTAACAAGAGAACGCACCAGTACAGTGGCCTATTAAAATGCCTAGATATTGTATATTTCAAAGTACACAGCCGTGTAGTAACTGAACAGACGGTGGGTATTTACACCAGGTATGTGAGATAATTTAACAAGAGAACGCACAGTACAGTGGCCTATTAAAATGCCTAGATATTGTATATTTCAAAGTACACAGCCGTGTAGTAACAGAACAGACGGTGGGTATTTACACCAGGTATGTGAGATAATTTAGCAAGAGAACGCACAGTACAGTGGTCTATTAAAATGCCTAGATATTGTATATTTCAAAGTACACAGCCGTGTAGTAACTGAACAGACGGTGGGTATTTACACCAGGTATGTGAGATAATTTAACAAGAGAACGCACAGTACAGTGGCCTATTAAAATGCCTAGATATTGTATATTTCAAAGTACACAGCCGTGTAGTAACTGAACAGACGGTGGGTATTTACACCAGGTATGTGAGATAATTTAACAAGAGAACGCACAGTACAGTGGCCTATTAAAATGCCTAGATATTGTATATTTCAAAGTACACAGCCGTGTAGTAACAGAACAGACGGTGGGTATTTACACCAGGTATGTGAGATAATTTAGCAAGAGAACGCACAGTACAGTGGTCTATTAAAATGCCTAGATATTGTATATTTCAAAGTACACAGCCGTTGTAGTAACTGAACAGACGGTGGGTATTTACACCAGGTATGTGAGATAATTTAACAAGAGAACGCACAGTACAGTGGCCTATTAAAATGCCTAGATATTGTATATTTCAAAGTACACAGCCGTTGTAGTAACTGAACAGACGGTGGGTATTTACACCAGGTATGTGAGATAATTTAACAAGAGAACGCACAGTACAGTGGCCTATTAAAATGCCTTGATATTGTATATTTCAAAGTACACAGCCGTGTAGTAACTGAACAGACGGTGGGTATTTACACCAGGTATGTGAGATAATTTAACAAGAGAACGCACAGTACAGTTGCCTATTAAAATGCCTAGATATTGTATATTTCAAAGTACACAGCCGTTGTAGTAACAGAACAGACGGTGGGTATTTACACCTGGTATACAAAAAGGGTATTGCAGGCACACAGAACCCAGAACACTAGAGCCAAATAAACTGTATTTAAAAAAATAAAATAAAATTCACAGCCGTATACTGCCAGATCAGATGGTGCATATACACACTAGTTATATAACAGGGTTTTTCAGCCTAAAAGAACGCTGAACAGTAGTGCCAAATATAGTTTGGTATGTAGCAGAGCACCTAATACACCACTAATGCCTCTCTCTGTCCCTACTCCAGCAGCTATCCCTGAATACAGCAGCCGTTCTCTGTAAAGTCTATATTGTAGTAAAGCTATCACTGAAGTCCACTGTAGTAGCCCTGATAAGGGCTTTTAATCACGCTCCTGCCTGTCCAACAGCTAAAATCTGTCTCTCCCTTCTCCAGCCTCTGTCCCTGACTAAGTTCACGCAGCATATGCGTACGAGCAGGAAGAGCTGAGTTTTTATGATTCGAGGTCACATGGTTTTTCCAGCCCAATCCATGTAGACGCTGTTTTCGCGCTGCCAGCGTGCTCAGCGTGCCTGTCATACCCCCCCTGCATGTTGATTGGTGGAAAAAGAGCGCCAGGGAAGGTGGGAGGGGAAACGAATTCTCAGTGCGCCATCGCCGTTATACTCGATTGAAATCGAGTACGCCGAATAGCGTAGTATTCGATCGAATACCGGCTCGATCGAACACTACTCGCTCATCTCTAACAATATGCAAGGTGATCCTTTCTCTGCTGTGGTCATTGATTTGCTGCTGCAATGTCAAACTGGATGTTGACATCAATGGAGCCCAGCAGATCATAACAAGCCTGGAGCAGAAGGAGCAGGGAGCCTGTGCCGGGAAGCAGGTAGGTCATCTTTCCATTACAGGTCTGACTCCGGCCAAATGGGGTTCTTACACAATCCCTTTAATGTGCTGTAATGTCAGTAATTGACTCAAACACAGTCCTCAGAAATGAAGGTACATTTTATGGATTTTCAGACTCTGATTTTATTAGGAATGTTTTTAGGCCCCAAGTCAGGTTTCCCGAGGCCTTGAGCAGCCAAAACATAAGAAACACCCCTCAAAACACCACATATTGGAATCTAAACCTCTCAAGGAATTTTTCTAGGTATATAGTAAGCATTTTGACCCCACAAGGGTTTCATAGATTTACCATTATAGTTTCCAGAGGTTATGACCACCCTGCAATCCAACATAGGTGGCTGTGCTTGCACACTATAGAAAAAAGTGCCAGTCTATGTGCATTCTTGGGGTTGCGGCCACCAGAAAGGCCTACACTGTTTTCTATATTGTGCAAGCATGCCCACCACTGTTAGATGTCAGGGCGGTTGTAACCATGGAAACGAGCAGTGTATAATGTGATGGAAAAATAAATCCAGCCAGGAAAGGAGACAATATGGACAATCACAATACATTAGTAAGTGCCTTGTAGTAACTTTCTCTACGTGATAAATGCCATTTGCTGAAGTGATAGAACCTCTTTAAGAAAAATAAAAATGTATTTTAAAAAAAAGTATTAAAACATTCATTTTTTACAATAGATAAGCTTTATTAAATACATAGTAACATAACATAGTAACATAGTTTATAAGGCCGAAAAAAGACATCTGTCCATCCAGTTCGACCTGTTTTCCTATAAGTTGATCCAGAGGAAGGCAAAAAAACCCCTGTGAGGTACAAGCCAATTTTCCCCACTTTAGGGGAAAAAAATTCCTTCGCGACTCCAATCAGGCAATACAGTATAAGTACCAAAACATAAAATAACACGTGTATTTGGTATCGTCACAACCATTACAATCTGCACAATAAATGCGTATGATGATTGGTGCACTGCATAAAAAAAAAAAGAAAATAGTACAACTCATCCTACAAAATTGGTTTGTCCTAAAGGGGTTAAATGACTCCAAGACATCTTTCTTGGGGTATTGATGCAATGACAAAAGCTTTTGTTAGAAATATTGCTGTTTTACTTCAATTGTTCAGTCGTTAAAGGGATTGTTCCATTAGAAGTTCCCCAGCAAAGACTGGCCCCAGCTCTGGAGGACTCAACACGACCATGCATTACACGGTTATGAATTTGATTGGGAGCCATGTAATACCGCGTTTCTCCTGTAGTGGCCGCTGCAGGAGAAATATTTGGCTGCCTATTCAGCTGGAGGTTTTAGCTGCCAACTTCTCATGTTCAGCAGAATACCACCAGGTCCTCATTTTGATAAACCGTAAACCTTTTACAACCCCTTTAAAAGCTAATTTCACTCTAATATCTGCAGTACGAAGTTGTATGGCCACCTTAAAGGGTCGTCCAGAATAGGCCATCAGGTTGTCCTCAGGATAAGCCATTAACATCTAATCGGCAGGGGTTTGACACCCTGTACCCGACTAATCAGATGTTTCAGAGTATCTTGGGTGTCTGAACTACACTACTCCATGCATTGTGTAATGGACAGAGCTGTGTAGTTCTGGTGCTGACTGTTGGCACCAGATCTACTAGAGTACAGCTGATTGGAAAGGCTGTTGAACCCCTGGTGATCAGATATTGATGGACTATCCTGAGGATAAGCCATTAGTTGCAAAATCCTGGGCAACCTGTTTAGGACCATGGAAGGACCATGCTCAGGATCTACATGTACATTTCACAGGATCTAGAAGAATTTCTCTTTACCTGGTCAGGGTATAGACATCATTGGTGAGCACAATGTGGTCTTCATGGCACAAGGATAACACAAACAATTCCACAGCTCAAGGACCCTATCAAACAGTTCCTTGAGTCTCAGCTTTATGAACCTTTATGACATATGGGAAGGGTCCAGAGTGGACTGTTGGAGATGTATGTAGTCATCTCTGAATTTTTAATGTTTGTGAACCTTGTGAGGGCCATTCCTTTATCGTTTTAAGGAATACATCTTCTTAATGCATTTGCTGAACACTTCATCTCTAATCCCATATATAAGAGGGCTGAGGAGCCGCGGCAAACACATAAAAAACAGGAAATTAAAAGCAACCAAAATTTTGACATACTCTCCATTGTACGACTCTGTGAACGCAGATGTCAATGACAGGAGACTTAGTAGCAGTTGAACTGCATGGAGCATTAGGGTCCTACCAGCCTTCGAAGCAGAAGAACTCTTGGAATTAGTCTTTCGCGCTATGACAATAACTCTGATGTAGGTGAACGTTATGATAAGAGCCACCAGAATAAGGCTAGTGATCAAGGTGAAGGACCTTAAACTGGACTGCAAAGGTTTCAATATCATGGAGTTTTGGTTACATAGTAGATATTGGGAGAAAAAACTCTTCTCAGCTGTGACAATCAAGACAATAAAATCGGCAACATTAGGTAGTATTCCAATAAACCACAAGACTGCAATGACAAAATAAGATCGTTGAGTGGTACAAAATACGACGTGCCTCAAAGGGAAACAAATGGCTATGTAACGCTCCAATGCCATGGCGGCTAGGTTGTAGGGAGTCACCTTGTAGGTAGTAACAGCAAGACAGACCATGATATAGCAGATGGGCATTGGAATATATAAAAGATACATCTGTGCCACCGAGAGGAAAAGTGCCAGGATGAGATACAATGTGTCATTGATGAGCATGTGGGCGAAGAGTATATATCGAGCATTCTCCTGGACATGTGGAGTGGTGAAGTAGACAATCAATAGAACAATGATGAAGTAGATACAGAAGGAGATGAAAAAGCTTGCTATGACAAGAAATATGAACTTGAGAATCTCGTAGCCCTTACTTTCTAGGAAGGTCAAGTGGGTAACATATGGATCAATGCTAGTTATATTCATCACTGCTGAGCCTGGATAGACAATGAGAGATTAAACTTTCCACTCTAGAAGACAAATACATAAAATAATGAGCTTTATTTTCCAGTTCTACTGCTCAAGAGTCCAAAGCAATTTTTCGGCCTGGACAAAACCCGTACTAAGCTCTTGGATCTATAAAACCAATGTCTATGCAACTTCTTTAGCCTCTCATTCTGTCCCACCACAAATATGGACCCACACTATAACAATGTAACATTAGGTGATGGAACAATGACCTAAATCACTAATAAATAATTCACCCCAAACCATTGAAGATATGCTTAAGGGAAAACCAATTTCTGCTGCAGGTTCTCCCACATAAGACTAGCTTCACACCTGCAGTAAAGCCATTTGGCAGGCTGTTTTGGGTTACTGCCATTCAGCACTGGGGCCCATTAATTGATATGGTATCTGGCAGAGATCTGGTTGGTTTCCGGCCTGAGCGCCGAGTCTTAGCTGGACAAAAAAATTGGTGCACACTATGACTTTTGTCCAGCCGAAACCTGGAGCTCATGCCAGAAACAGACCAAATCCCCACCAGATCTCATTATAATCAATAGGCTCCAGTGATGCATGGCCCTATTCAGCTACACAGTGAACTCTGGCAGGCTCCGAAGAAGACCCCAGTATAATTGTCACATGGTAAGTAGAATTCCTATTATAGATTTTGCATTGGAGCCCAGGAAGTTCAAGTTGCCTTCCAATTTGCTGTTGTTTTTGAAACCATAACATAGGGGAAATAAAATTTAAAGGGGATGTCCACAGCATTATTATAAAGTTTTCTGTTAAGGGCATATGATAAATAAGGTATAACTCAACTCTTATGATCTAAATCTGTATAATTCAAGACTGTGCCACGTTCTCCAGAAAATAAAAGACGCTCAATGTATAGCTGCTGCCTACTGTGGCAGATAGGTAAGGGTCCGAAGAGGAACGAACAATCAAACTTAGAATTAGCTCTAAAAAAAAGTCTAGGAACCTACAGAGATACACTGCATTATATTTACTTCAATGCTCAAAAAGTAGAAAATTTAGGTTTAGAGAATGTTTAATAAAAACTAATTGCAGAACTTGAAACTTTTTTTGGTTGGAATTGTCACTGCACCATAACCCGATAACTCCATATATATTCTTCCTTCAAATGTACAATGTCCTGCTCAAGCATAAGAATATGGCAAAGAACAAATGTATTTGTTGCAAAAGAGTAGAACAGAGGCTTCTTTAATATAACGTTCAGCCTTAGGAAGGAAATTCACAAATATATAGTAAAAACTCCATTGCTACATGTGAAAGCTTTCGGAGCTCTCTCTTTGGAGAGATTTAGTCAGTCCATAGACTTAAAGTGTAACTGTGATTCCTTTTTTTATTTTTGTAATCTATAGGGACATTGACACTAACCATTTTTGTAATATAATTTAATTACTAAAATTGTAAATTTCTATTAGAAAAATGACTCTAAAGTGGCCCATTTTGAGCCTTAGCAATGTCTCCTCCGTCTTCTGTTTACATAACAGTGGAGACTTGCTCAACACTGACTGTGTTATGTAAACAGAAGACGGAGGAGCGTTGCTAAGGCTCAAAATGGGACACTAATAGAAATTTACAATTTTAGTACTTAAATTATATTACAAAAATGGTCAGCATCACTGCCCCTACACATGACACAAATAAAAATAGAATGACATTTTACATAACAGTTACATTTTAAATAAAAATTTGCGAATGATGGGCATCAAAGTGAACGGACTTAGAAGGGTGTCTCAGCCCCTTTGTTGTAATGATTGTTAGAATGTCGGCCAAAGGCATAAATTGGAATTTCTGGGGTCCACTCCAGTGCAAACTCTATAACAGGACCCGTCACCAACCTGGTGTCATTTATAACACTTGTATCCCCAGTTCGGACTGCTTCTTCTGCACCCTAACAGCTCCATCCTTGTTGTCAGATTCCTGACTCTGCATCATATTTCAGACTACCTGAAGGTGATTCTGGATACAGGGACCATTATTGACAGTGAAAGCTGCAACACTAAAACATCAAATAAAAATACATGGCTTTTACTGAGCCTTGCTGACACTGAGATTTCCCATTGAAGCCCTTGTCAAATAACAAGCCTGTTACTCAATTTAGTTGATCTGGTACATGTGGCTGGTGTTCTTTCTTTTTGCTATCACTTACTGCACACAGAAGTCTTGATATTGTCCCAGTTTTCACTGCTTCTCAGATGCTTAGTTGTGTAGCTGCTCCATCTTTACCATTCTGGGATATAGAATGAATACTAGGAATGTCAGAAGGTCCAACACCTCCCTGAGCACGGCTCCTATATATATATCATCATTACCTCTTGTCTCTGGGGCAGCAGTGTTTTCCATTCGATTAGTTTCATCAACATCTAAATAAAGATGACAGGAAGATCTTAATTAGAGTTTTCTATGGTTTGAAGGCCATCTCCAAGGGCCCTGACTATTAGTCAACTCTCATGATAACAGATTTTGACAAGACGCTAAAAATCAGATACTACGCAAATTATTAAAAGTAAGAAGTTATAAAATCCAAAGTCATTTTTTTTTTCAATTTTACTGGATTCAATTTCAGTTGGTTCAAATTAAACATCATCAAATCTTTTGAGATTCGGATCTGGTTGGCCAATTTTTTTAAAATAGTGTTCGGTTCAGACCTGAATCAATTCCACCCAAACCAAAGTGGCTCCAGTTGCCATGGAAATATGTCTATAACACACACTGGTCTCCTAAAACTTTTTTTTTTAAACATATGATTAGTGTTGAGCGAGCACCTCAGTGCTCGTATGCGTGGGTGCTCTGGCTGAGCACCCGAGCATAATGTTAGTCACTGGGACTAAACCAGGCACCCACCGCTCGGAAGAGGGGAGGGTGTCTGGTTAATAGAAAAGGGTCAGAATCGCGACTTCTCCTCTTTTACTCCTTTCGCTTGTAAAAGTATGATAACTGAATTTGTACGCATTAGCGTACAAATCAACATTACAGTGCGGGGAAGAGACTCGAGTAGTACGCTCGAGTACATCCGGTGTTCGGCCGAAAACCGAGCGGACCCGAGCGTAGGCATGCTCAGCCAAACAGCTAGCGTACTAGCTCAACACTCTTTTTGTTAATTTTATATGAATTTGCATTTTCTCTGCCTCCTCCGTAAGCTCTGGAATGCAATGAGAGAAATAGCGATGCTGATATACGTAGCTATAGGTAAATGTATGTTTGACAGTAGAGATGAGTGAAGTGTCTGAAAATTTAATTCAGCTGCTTTACCGAATTTTTACAAAAAAAATTAACTTCATGGAGAATTACTTTTATCACAAAGGGCAATTCTTTGTAAATATTGGGTATAATGATATGGAGCAGTGATTACGCCGCTCCCGTCATTGTACCCCTCAGATGCTGCGTTCATAGCTGATCGCAGCATTTGACATTAACCACTTCATATCTGGGCCATTTCCCCGCTTCCTGACCAGGCCTAATTTTGCAAATCTGACATGTGTGACTTCATGTGGTAATAACTTTGGAACGCTTTTACTTATCCAAGCGATTCTGAGATTGTTTTCTCATGACACATTGTACTTCGTGTTAATGGTAAATTTGAGTCAATAAGTTTTAATTTTATTTATAAAAAAATCCAAAAGTTAACGAAAATTTGAAAAAATTCACTGTTTTCTATATTTGAATCTCTCTGCTTTTAAGGCTAGTTTCACACGAACGTTGTGTTTTGCGGTCTGCAAATTGCGGATCCGCAAAAAAAAACGGATGGCGTCCGTATGGCATCCGTTTTTTTTTTGCGGATCCATTGTAAAAATGCCTATCCTTGTCCGCAAAACGGACAAGAATAGGACATGTTCTATTTTTTTTTGCGGGCTACAGAACGGACATACGGATGCGGACAGCACACAGTGTGCTGTCAGTATTTTTTGCGGACCCATAGAAATGAATGGGTCCGCATCCTATCCGCAAAAAATGCGGATCGGAGCCCGTAAAATACACTGTAGTGTTAAAGAGGCCTAAGACAGATAGTGATACCCCATAAAATACTCATTAATTGACATTTCCTACATGTCTACTTTATGTTGGCATCATTTTTGTAGATGTCATTTTATTTTTTTAGGACATTAGAAGGTTTTGAATTTTAGACGCAATTTTTGCAAATTTGCAAAATCAACTTTTTTAAGGACCAGTTCAGTTCTGAAGTCGGTTTGTGAGGCTTACATAATAGAAACCACATGTACATTACCCCATTTTAGAAACTACACCCCTCAAACTATTCAAAACTGGTTTTAGAAATGTTGTTAACCCTTTAAGTATTCCTCAGGAATTAAAGCAAAATAGATGTGAAATTTCAAAATTTTCACTTTTTTTGCAGATTTTCCATTTTAATCCTTTTTTTCCTGTAACAAAACAAACTCAATATTTATTACCCCGATTCTGCAGTTTGCAGAAACACCCCACATGTGGTCGTAAACTGTTATTTGGGGATACGCCAGGGCTCAGAAGGGGAGGAGCAGCATCTACATTTTCTAACATGGAATTTTCTGGGTTTTCTATGGTTTTTAAGAGCGATAACATTTTAATTTTTTTTTGTGGACTGAGCTGCGTGAGGGCTTACTTTTTGTGGGACAAGCTGTGCTTTTTAATGGCACCATTTTGGGGTACATCCGGCTTTCTGATCACTTTTTAATCTAATTTTTGGGAGGTTAAGTCACAAAAAAAGCAGTTTAGGGGCATTTTTCTAATGGTTTTTTTTTTTACA
>ONZH01020887.1:0-33131 GCA_900303285.1 Rhinella marina | reverse complement strand
TACAGAAAGTGTCACCTGGACAGTATATATGGATTGGAGTAAGTCAGTGCTGAACTGTGACACACAGAATGGTTCCACAGTGCTGTGTGCAATGGATTTGTATCACTGAGATAGAACAATAAAAAAAACAGGGTTAGATATGGCGATAGCTGTACTACTAGTGCCAGCCAGCCAAGTGACAAAAAAAATAAAATAAAATGTCTTCTAGCCCTTAGAAGGGCTGTTGGGTTCTTTGTGGGTGATCCCTGCCTAACAGACAACTAAATGCAGGCCCTAACGCTGTCCCTGAAAGGCAGCAGCTCTATCCCTAACGACATCCAGACGGCATCTGAGCCGAGCACAGCGGCCAGTCGGTAGTATATTCCAGGGTCACCTGATCAGGCCAGCCAACCCCTGCTATCGACATGTAAGGGCCCCACGTGATGCTGGGTGGTACGCAGAGTCTCCTGGCTTGTGATTGGCTGTGTTTTTAGGCGCCAAAAAAGCACGATGCGGAAGTTGCCATTTCCTCGAGCATGGCGAGATACTCGTCCGAGCAGCGAGCACTTACGAGTACCCTAATACTCGAACGAGCACCAAGCTCGGACGAGTATGCTCGATCATCTCTAATTGTAAGGGATCGTGCACGCTCAGGGGGTCACATCACAAATTTTCTCCAACACGCTGGGTTTTTTAAAGTCCAACACTATTTTATTGGCACTTTTTGGCACCAGCACGCAAAACAAAAACATAAAAATAACACCTGCCCGGCTGGGCTCTGACTAATACAGGTTCCAGCTAACTCACCTACAGAAAACCACTGTTCAAACACAGCTTGTTGATGTGGCTATCTCAGCCGTCTGGTCAGCAGCTTCCAGGCTGTGACCTCACCAAATGGCATACGCCTGGGGAGACATCCGGCTACACTGAGCCTTGTGGCCCCTCAGCCCGCCTGGCTGAGACCACACAAGCCTCACAGGCTTCAACCCTCTTCCAGGGTCAGTTCCTCTCCCCAGACTGACACACTGGAGGATTACTTATCCCTCCCAGATTACACCAGCTGGCCTCACCTGGGATCTCCTCAGGCCAGAGAAAAGGCATGCCCTGGAATTGGGTGGGTTGGAAAGGTCCCACTGCCGACCTACCTTCCCAACCCAAATAAAATCCAGCCCAGCTATTACTATCAAAATTCCAGCAACTAAGTTTGCTGAAGTCAGCACTGTCTACCTGGATTTTATTCATCTCACCCAGTTGAGGAACCTGAGTGAGATACACACCCCTTCCTGCTTTCCAGTACACTTCTCCACAATATATATAAGTGATTCCTGGTAAACCCCTGCCATATGTGGCTGAGAATTATCCTGTGGAAAAATGGTATTTGTAAGCACATGTAGCCGTAAGATGTCCTGAATGTATTGCTGAGCTGTTAGCATCCCTCATATCACTGTTAGGGGTGACTGTCTTATGCAATGGCTCCCCAAAACATCTCACCAGAAGTTGGGACACACAGCAAAGGCAGGATTGAAACACTCATCACTAAGCCTCTACAGTCATGGCCAAAAGTTTTGAGAATGACACAAATATTATATTTTCACATGATCTGCTGCCCTCTGGTTTTTATGTGTGTTTGTCAGATGTTTATATCACATACAGAAATATAATTGCAATCATATTATGAGTAACAAAAGCTTATATTGACAGTTAGAATGAGTTAATGCAGCAAGTCAATATTTGCAGTGTTGACCCTTCTTCTTCAGGACCTCTGCAATTCTCCCTGGCATGCTCTCAATCAACTTCTGGACCAAATCCTGACTGATAGCAGTCCATTCTTGCACAATCAATGCTTGCATTTTGTCAGAATTTGTAGGTTTTTGTTTGTCCACCCGTCTCTTGATGATTGACCACAAGTTCTCAATGGGATTAAGATCTGGGGAGTTTCCAGGCCATGGACCCAAAATCTCTATGTTTTGTTCCCTGAGCCATTTAGTTATCACCTTTGATTTATGGCAAGGTGCTCCATCATGCTGGAAAAGGCATTGTTGATCACCAAACTGCTCTTGGACGGTTGGGAGAAGTTGCTCTCGGAGGACATTCTGGTACCATTCTTTATTCATGGCTGTGTTTTTAGGCAAGACTGTGAAAGAGCCGATTCCCTTGGCTGAGAAGCAACCCCACACATGAATGGTTTCAGGATGCTTTACAGTTGGCATGAGACAAGACTGGTGGTAGCGCTCACCTCGTCTTCTCCGAATAAGCTGTTTTCCAGATGTCCCAAACAATCGAAAAGGGGATTCATCAGAGAAAATGACTTTACCCCAGTTCTCAGCAGTCCACTCCCTGTACTTTGTGCAGAATATCAGTCTGTCCCTGATGTTTTTTCTGGAGAGAAGTGGCTTCTTTGCTGCCCTCCTTGAGACCAGGCCTTGCTCCAAGAGTCTCCGCCTCACAGTGCGTGCAGATGCACTCACACCTGCCTGCTGCCATTCCTGAGCAAGCTCTGCACTGCTGGTAGCCCGATCCCGCAGCTGAAACACTTTTAAGAGACGGTCCTGGCGCTTGCTGGTCTTTCTTGGGCGCCCTGGAGCCTTTTTGGCAACAATGGAACCTCTTTCCTTGAAGTTCTTGATGATGCGATAGATTGTTGACTGAGGTGCAATCTTTCTAGCTGCGATACTCTTCCCTGTTAGGCCATTTTTGTGCAGTGCAATGATGACTGCACGTGTTTCTTTAGAGATAACCATGGTTAACAGAAGAGAAACAATGATGCCAAGCACCAGCCTCCTTTTAAAGTGTCCAGTGGTGTCATTCTTACTTAATCATGACAGATTGATCTCCAGCCCTGTCCTCATCAACACCCACACCTGTGTTAATGGAACAATCACTGAAACGATGTTAGCTGGTCCTTTTAAGGCAGGGCTGCAATGATGTTGAAATGTGTTTTGGGGGATAAAGTTCATTTTCTAGGCAAATATTGACTTTGCAAGTAATTGCTGTTAAGCTGATCACTCTTTATAACATTCTGGAGTATATGCAAATTGCCATTATAAAAACTGAAGCAGTGGACTTTGTAAAAATTAATATTTGTATCATTCTCAAAACTTTTGGCCATGACTGTATTATTGAACTGGACACATCACAAATGTAAAATGCAACATTAAAAAAAAATCATTCACATTGTTTTTTTCTACTGGACACTATGGCCAGTAGAAAAAAAAATACATTTATATCCAGTTGGCAACCATGGAAGAAAACTGTCAATCATTGGCTGAAGGTCAAGTGAAGCCTGCATATAATGAATATATTGAAGTCTTCTCTGGCAGTACTGGTCATGCATTGCAGGGATTAAGCTACTAAATAAATTCACATAAGCAACTGCATATTAAACCCCTATGTTAGACAATTATGTACAGTAATGCATGTGTATTACTGCAGATAAGGAGTCCAGATCACTATTTTTTATTTTTCTACCTGCCCTGGTTACTTCGCAGTCAGCACTCAAAGCTGCACTGAAATCTCGAATGTGCTTCAACAGCTCTGAAAACTGGCAGCGGGGGAAATAAAAATAGGCATCTGGACTCCATACCTGCAATACTACTTATGTATTACTGTTATTAATGGTCCAAAAATCAGGGTGACAGATTCCCTTTAACACTTGGGTGATAGAACACTGAAATTAATGTGTCTACCGCTACCTTATGCTTCAATAGTAAAATGATCCTTTTAAAAATATAAACTAATAGTTTAGGCTGAATAAAAAAAATTGTGTTCACTAGGTAACATTACAATTACATACAATGGATTAAATATGAGTTGATGAAATTGTACTGGGTGGTAATGTCTTTGATGAGAACAATGAACTTTACAGCAGGCAGTAGGTTTCATTGGTTGGATGCCATTCAAAGCCTTCAAGAATTCACAATAACATAAGCTCCCATCTTCCAGAGGTATTTTACACTGGGTAATGTCTATATCTGTGCAAAAGTCACATTTGTAAAGTAGAGGGGAAGTAATTTTTATTGACGTGTGATCATACTGTTTCATGGTGAAACCATGCTTATACCTCTTATTATGTGAAACCATTGCAAGCACTCAGTCTGTGGTGATGGTGTCAAAACTATCACCCATGTCTAAAAAGATTATTCAACAGATAGAAAGTAAAATTCAATAAAAGAAAAGAAAAAAAAAGTATTGTCCAAGTTTAGCCCTAATGCACATTTATTATATAAAGTTCCAAACTTTTTTCTGTACTGTACATTAGAGGCTTTATAATGTTCCCTATGCCTTTACAAGTCAAGCAAAAATAATCTTTCATCTGGACACCAATGGAGAATTTTAGGACTCAATGCTCTTTGTTAAACTATGTGTAAAGTCCTAGCGTTGCCTTTTCAATCCTGATCTGAAATGTACTTAGGTAGAAATCCTACAATACGCACTTAACGCAATGTAAAATAACCATTTCATGCTGCTTCACAATGGTAATCCCAGCTGTTTCATTCTCAGCTTCATTCTGCGGTCCTTGCTTAAATAGTTTTCTTTTTCAATGTTTCATAAAACTTCTCTATAACCTACAAGAAAAAAAAACTGTGAATAGAAAGACAAGGTGAAGCTGGCTGTGCATTTTCTTTTATCATGGACAGGACATCAAAAGATGTTTGCACCTTTTTTAAATAAATACTTTTTGACATAAAATGAAATGTTTAATATGGTGGTCCCTCAAGATAAAATGGCATCAGGATACAATATAAAACTACTAGGCTCAACATACAATGCCCCAGACTCAAATCCAACCAATCAACATGGCCATTTCTAATGTAAAACATCTGTACTGATTGTCTAGTAGCTCCTTTTTAAAATAGAGGGCAGTAATGAATCTCCTGTACTACCCTCTGTCTGTTCCAGGATATGCTCGAATTTGGCTTTCAGATGAGGGTGCCTCAATGTTATTTTTCTGGTACACTTGTGTATTGTACAGACTCTAAAGAGTCTATTGTCCTCATCATACAAATTGATTCACAGCTTCCAGCATCTATTCAAGACTGTTATGTGTAAAGGCTTACATTTCTGTCCTAGTTATCTGCTTATCGTTCTTAAATCTTTTGTTTCTCTTATATTGGGATAACATTTTGGAACTATGGAACCAATTACAAGTTATCCATAGATTTGCAGACTCAAGTTAGGCTACTTTCACACTTGCGTTTGCAGGATCCGTTTGTGAGATCCATCCAGGCTCTCACAAACGGATCTGTCATGATAATACAACCATCTGCATCCGTTCTGAACGGATCCGTTTGTATTATCTTTTACATAGCCAAGACGGATCCGTCATGAACTCCATTGAAAGTCAATGGGGGACAGATCCGTTTTCTATTGTGTCAGACAAAACGGATCCGTCCCCATTGACCTACATTGTGAGTCATGACGGATCCGTTTGCATCAGTTTTTTCATGCGGACACCAAAACGCAGCAAGCAGCGTTTTAGTGTCCGCCTCCAAAACGGAATGGAGACTGAACTGAAGCAAACTGAAGCAAAACTGATGCATTCTGAACTGATCCTTTTCCATTCAGAATGCATTAGGGAAAAACTGATCCGTTCAGAGCCTGTGATGGATCTCACAAACGGATCCTGCAAACGCAAGTGTGAAAGTAGCCTTACAATGGTTTCAACAGGCATTGGTTGTCCAGGAACCAATTAATATTGTACCTTGCGGGACTCCTGTATTGCTGTTTCAGTTTTTTTTAATAACCTAAAAATGTTCATATAATACACTCTAAAATATTTGTAAGTAATACTGATTTATTACTTTTTTCCAGTTAATGAAAAAGGTCATAAAGTAGACTTGTGTATCTATCTATCTATCTATATAGAAATAAAATCCACAGCACATCCAGATAGTGAATGAAGTGACGTCCTTTATTCACCCATGCAACGTTTCAGTCTGCTTACTGGGACCGTTCTCAAGCAAATGAATACATGTTCACAAAGTATTTAAAGGGTGTACATAATTGTGTCATTAATCTTCAATTAACAAAATATACATAAAAACCTGATATTAGCATCACCAATAATTCATATAGTACATCTAAGATCAGACAATAAAGTGCTCAGTGCTTATTACATAACGTATCACGTGATCGGAGTGTGTCAGATGACCGATCACGTGATACGTCTTCAGGCATACGTGCAGACATGCGCTGTGACACTGCCTGCACGCTGAGGATCCATTTTTGTTTTACCAATGTGAGTGCGCTGTTGATGAGAGGGTCGAGACCACCTGGAGCATAACCTGTTTACACCTGGATGCTATTTTAGGGTAAACATCGCTTATTAGTTATTTATTATTTTTGTATTTAGATTACACAAGTTTTATTTATGTAATAAGCACTGAGCACTTTATTGTCTGATCTTAGATGTACTATATGAATTATTGGTGATGCTAATATCAGGTTTTTATGTATATTTTGTTAATTGAAGATTAATGACACAATTATGTACACCCTTTAAATACTTTGTGAACATGTATTCATTTGCTTGAGAACGGTCCCAGTAAGCAGACTGAAACGTTGCATGGGTGAATAAAGGACGTCACTTCATTCACTATCTGGATGTGCTGTGGATTTTATTTCTATATTGATGGATGTTGGTGGCATTTAACTGCTGGCACTTCTTATCTGCTTCATACGCTGTGTGTGCGGCTCTATTGTTTCTTTTTTTTATCTATCTATCTATCTATCTATCTATCTACCTATCTATCTATCTAACTAGAGATGAGCGAGGTTTTCAAAACTTCGATTCGGCTGCTTTGCTGAACTTCACAAAGAAATTCACTTTGTGACAAATTATTTTGTCACATTGCGCATATCTTTGTAAGTAGCGGGTTCAATGATGGGGAATCGTGATTGCGCTGCCCCTGTCATTTAGCCCCCCAGATGCCACATTCTTTGCTGGTTATGGCATCGGAGATGACCATTGAAGGCTGTCAAGGGTTAATCTGTTAAAAATATTAAATTGAAAATACTCACCTTATCCATTTGATCATGAAGAGTCCACTGTGGCCATCTTGATTGAAGATCCAATGCAAAATCTTGGGCGGTTCGTGATGACCTCACTTACCACGTTGATTGGTGTGGTGACATCATACGTCACCTCATACAAGATTTTGAACGGGATCTTCAATCTAGATGGCTGCTGAAGACTCTTCCCACACAAATGGATGAGGTGAGTATGATTTTTTTTTTTTTTTTTTACTGCCATTTTAGGGAAAATTGATTTGTTACCACAAAGCAAAAGGAAATTCAGCTTTGTGGGAAATCAAATTTTCCCTGACACTATATATCTAATCTATCTGTCTTTGTAGAGGCTAAAGGTGGATATACACATCCAATAGCTGCTGGTCAAACACTTCTTCAGTTGACAGCTATCTCCCTTGTCTCATACATACATGCTCAGTTTGGTTGAGCGCAGATGTGTTATCAACGGATAGAGAGCCGCTTCCAGTCACTTATGTCCTTGAAGAACAAAGGTATAGGGTGAAAAATTCAGCTTATCTAAACCTTCTTTCTCCTGATATCATTTGTCAGGGGAGACTTGGAATTTTCACATACATTTTAGACTGTCAGCAGAACCTGCCATTCTCAGCAGGTTTGGCTAGTAATACACACATGTGTATGTAGGCCTTAAAAGGAGTCTGACCTCTTTATCTAAATGTCTGCAGAGACTGCTTTTCCTTTGTTGGTCTGAGATTCCATCCCCACCCTCACTGCTTTGCTACTGTTTGGCCTGTCAAATCAAAGCAGTGAGGGAGAGCCTGACCACGGAAAGTATTAGAGTTTAGGTGCAAGAAGAAAAACTGTTACAAAAAAACCTAATTTGCATATTAGGAAAAAGTGTAAAAACTTAGAAATGGAGTTTTGAATCAATGAACAAAAAACACAGGGCTGTCATCAGGTGAACTACGGCTATGTGTCTATGCAAACAGTTAGAAAAGGAGTTCACTGATGACAGAATCCCTTTAAAAAGACCCATCTCATCATATATACCACATTTTGAATCTCATAAAAAATATAAAACAAATATGTATCCCAATATGGTACTAAGAAAACCTACAGCCTGTCCTGCAAAAAAGAAAAACAAGCTCTCACACAACTACATTGATGGAAAAATAAAAATCCTATGGATGTTAGTATATGGAGATGGAAAATATTGATTTTAATTAAAAGTGATTTTATGATGGAAAAGTAGTAAAACATAAAAAAGCTATATAAATCTGGTATTACAATAATCTTATCAAATTGTAGAATAAAGATATCATACTATACATATTGCATGGGGAACCCGATAAAAATAAAAATAAAATGATCACCGCCTCTCCCAAAAAAATGAAATAAAATGCAATCAAAAAGTCACATGTACCTCCAAATGTTACCAATAAAAACCACATCCAGTACCACATATAAGGCATTCCAAAATATAACTGATTAAAAAAAATAAGTTATTTTATGATGCAAAAGTAGTAAAACATGAAGAAAAACTATAAACCCGGTATCATCATAATTGCATCAACCTGCAGAATAAAGTTATCATATCATATATACCAAATGGGGAATGTCATAATAAACAGAATTGCAATTTCTGCCCATCTTTCCTTCGAAAAAAAAAGATTTAAAAGGTGTGGGGTCAAAACCATGACTACATCTAGCTGAATTGCTGATTTTTTTTGGTGTAGCTTTAAAAATAGTTTTTTTGGGCTTTCCACTGTACTGCTACATCAGGGGTGCTGCAAATTCGGCATGACACTGAAACCTATTGCAGTAAAATCTGGATTTCAAAAGCCAAATGATGATCCTTCCCTTCAGAGCCCTACTGTGTGCCCAAACAACGACCACATAAGGAGTATTGCCTTACCTGTTAGAAATGGTGCACAAATTTTTGGAGTGTTTTTTCTCCTGCTAAGGCTACTTCAACATTTGCGGTAGCCTTTTCCGTCAGGCTGTTCTGGCGAAGTCCACCGTGCTGGCGGAAGTCCGCTCCAGCCCCATTCTCTATAATGGGAGCAGGCCGGAGGTCTGGCCGCAGCACGGTAGACATGCTGAGAGGCGGCCGGACAAAAGCCACAGCATGTTGTAGTTTTATTCCCGCTGCGTCTCGGCATGTTTGCTGTGCTGCAGCAGAACTTCCGGCCCACCGCCATTATAGTGAATGGGGCCGGAGCGGATTTCCATCAGCATGGTGGAGTTGCCATAGCACGGTTCCGGCAGGCTGTTCCCCCAATGGAACAGAGTGCCGGAAAAGGCCACCGCAAATGTGAAAGTCGCCTAACCTTAGTAAAAATGAAAAAATTAAAAAAAAATTACAAACTGTTGATAACATGCAATATTTTTTTTTATTTTCATGTCTTAATTGTAATAATTTCTATAAAACACATGTGGGGTCAAAATGCTCACTGCACCTCTATATTAATACCTCGGGAGATGTAGTTTCCACAATGTTTCTTATGTTTTAGCACCTCAAGAGAAAACTTGAAAAGTGTCCAAAAAACTGGAGAACCAAGTGGCATCTAGGGCCACATATAGGATATTTCTAAAAACTGCAGAATTAAGGAAATACATTTGGAGTATTAGGCCTCGTTCACATTTCCATAATCTTCAATGGACGTGCTTGGTCCACATCACGGATCAAAGTAGTGCATGTCCCTGTGATTTTTTTACTGACCCGGCCAGTAAAAAAATTACTGAAATGTGAAAAGACACATTTAAATTAATGGGTATGTGTGCTGTCCATGGGAAACGTAGAGGCCATTTTATGACCCGCTATGTTAAAAAAAAATGGATCAAAATTGAAAATCTGCAAATCTGCAAAAAAATTTAAACTTTCACCAACATTTTGCATCATTTCCTGTGAAACACGTAAAGGGTTAACAAACTTCCTAAATGGCCATTTTGAATACTTTGAGTGGTGCAATTTTTAAAATACTTGATTTACGGGAGGCCCTAATATATAGATCTCACAAAGTCAGATTTTTTTTTACAGCGTTCATTGTATAGGATAAATATGTCTATATTTTAGTGCTGTCCATGGGAAATGTAGAGGCCATTTTATGACCCGCTATGTTAAAAAAAATGGATCAAAATTGAAAATCTGCAAAAAAATTTAAACTTTTGAATTTCACCAACATTTTGCATCATTTCCTGTGAAACACGTAAAGGGTTAACAAACTTCCTAAATGGCCATTTTGAATACTTTGAGTGGTGCAATTTTTAAAATACTTGATTTACGGGAGGCCCTAATATATAGATCTCACAAAGTCAGATTTTTTTTACAGCGTTCATTGTATAGGATAAATATGTTTATATTTTAATAGTGTGGGAATTTATTTTTTGTTTATTTTTATTATGGGGAAAGAGGGTGATTTGAATTTTTTATATTTTATTGTTTTCCCTATTGTTTTTATATTTTTTAAACTATTTTTTTTTACTTTTTTTGTCACCCTAGGTGGCTATACGAAGCAGTCTTTAGATTGCTTCTCCAATTCATTATATCCAATATATTGCAATGTATTTCCATTGCAATGCATTGCCATCTGCAGGGCTCCATTGGACTACAGCTATAAAAGCTTTGGTTTCTTCAGAGAGATCAGTGCATTTATATAGAAGCCCAATCTTCAAAACCAGTTAATTTAAAACTTAATTAAAACAAAAAAAAAACTAAATTTAACTTTTTTTTATACATTTACTATGCTGTTAAATTGACATGTTACTTTTATTCTCTGAGTCATTACAATTATAATAATACCCCAAATGATTAGTTTTTCTTGCATTTTAATACTCAAACAAATGTCAAAACTTTGGGAAAAAAATATTTTGCATTGTCATTGTACTGTGTGTGTTTGACTTTTTTTTTCTGTTTTGCTATATGGGATAAATATTTTAAAAGCATGTGTGTTTTCACACGCAGAGATGCCCATGTTACTTTTTTAAATTATGTATGTATTTTTATTTTAATTTCAGGTAAAGGGGAGTGATTTTGATTTTTTATATTTATTTATTTTCTAACATTTTTAAAACCTTTTTTTTACACTTTTTAATAGTTCCCCTAGGGAACTATAACAAGCCATCATTAGATTGCTTTTCTAATATAAGTTTATTGGTCTATTAGAATTATTAGTAGATTAGAATTTATCAAGCTGAAATACGCAATCTGCAACTTCTCCCCACTTATGCCAGGTCTAAAAAAGTGTACGTAGCGTGGCAGGGAAGGGGACTGGCTGGAAGGCCATTTGACCACAGCATCTGAGTGTTTAAATTTATGCGACGGACATTCTCGTTGATCGCATACATTAGTCCTGGGTGCCTGCTGATTTAAAAAAATGTAAATGCCCAACCGGCAACGTAAATTTACTGTATGTTGGGTGGTAGGAAGGGGTTAAAGACTGGACTTCCACTGTACACGTACTTCGAAGGTCCAGAAAGCATTACATTTAAAACAATAACATTTTTATGATAATGTTTAAAAAAATTGTATAAAGGAACAGGGTAAAAACTGATTGTTCTAAGTATAAAATCAGTTTTGTACATCCCAGACAATTCATGCTAAAACTCTGAGTAAGGAATTATGGCAAAATATAAAACTTGCTAAACAAAAGCCATTTTTAAAAACACACGGGCTATTTCATTGCTGCAATAGAGTTTTCAAATACTATTAAAATGTTTCTTAGCAGGTGCTTTGCAATATGTCCCTTTAAGTTGTTTTGTAAGCACACATCATATAACAATGTGTGATAAGAAATAATGAAATGTTTTCTTACAAACAGTTCATGCATTATGACTTATTCCAATTTGCAGTAATGACACGTGCAAATTGAACTGGCAAACCATTATTCCTTTGAAAACTAAATGAATGTATTCTGTGCTTTCAAATATATCACCTACGAGAACAATGTGTTCTTTTACAGATACGATCCAAATAATTTTGTTTTTCTGCAGTAATGACTCTGTCTAAGGCCACTGGAAGACACAATCTTTGTAAGGAGGTGCACATAAAATTCCTTCATGACCATGTAGAAGAGGACAAGTAAACTCTGAGAATTGTTGCAAGGTGCAAAATTGAAGCAGGGGATTATTGAATGATTAAAATAAACAGCAGAAAATTATAGCCTGAAGTGGAAAGAATGTTTTATACACAATATGCTTTTGAGAAAATTTTACACACTGTGAAGAATGAAAATCCATGCATTGTATTACATATACTTCAGTTTGAATTAATGCTAATCAAAGTTGAATGATTTTGCTTAACTTGTGCTCTCCAGTGATTTTTTTGCAGTTGCAAATTAACTACAACATCTTAGCTCTGGTTCAGACATAGTTTGCATTATAACAATTTGTGTGCACTATAAGCACTATAAGCACATAGAGAGGCCCTGAGGAGCCAATGCAGAGGATGGGAGTGGCGCTGATGGGAGTGGCCCTGAGTCACAGTATATTCAATCAGGCCATTGCTCCCTGGAGATCAGTTCAGTAAAAAGGTAGTTTACAGAATCTAGCCAGAAATACATGTAGAAAATCTATCAGAAATTGCCAGATCCCACAGAAATTAATCTTAAATCCTTTACTAAATCATAAGTAAAAAGGTGTTAAAAACAGTGCAGGAAAAAAAGGGCAGCATCACTGGATAAGACCACAAAAGGTAGATCCGAAGTCGTTTAGCTCAAAACTTCGGATTAATGTGGCCTCTGAGGAGGTAAAGTCAGTTATTCGCAAAGTCTCATGAGACTTCGGTGAATAACTTCAGTATTTGATTTTTAAAGTGGAAAACCACTTCAAAACTTGGATCTAAACTCAGCTTTGGTTCTGACTGGTACCTCAGATCCAAATTCAGATTTAACGTTTTAAAGTGGTTTTCTAATTTAAAAATCAAATACCGAAGTTAATCACCGAAGTTTTGCGAGACTTTGTGAATAACTGACTTTGCCTCTTCGGAGGCCATGTATTTTAGTGCTGTATGGAGATGGATCTCCGTACAGCATTAATCCAAAATTTTGAACAAAGCGACTTTGTATCTAAGATCCGAAGCTTGCTTCGCTCATCAATAGTCAGCACTGCAGAATGCATCTTAAATAACCCTCTCAACCAATCAAAAATAGTGTGAGATGCAAGCCACCTGTGTCTAATATCCATATTCATGAAGTTACTGGCCAGTATTTTATCGTGACAAGGATAGACATGTGACCGCACTGGTCACATGATCCCCGTCAGTACATGCCATGAACAGCCCCCCATATGTTCACTGTGTGAACCCTCAATGGCATTAAACAGATACTGGAGCCTCTGTAGTAAATGGACCACACTGCCCACTTTGGTCAAAAAAGAATATTGCATCACCAATTCTAATATATAAACTAATGATTAGCACAAATGAGAAATACCCACATGATTAGACATAAAAGTAATAACATGATTAATAAAATATACTTACATGATTGTATATAATAATATTAATCAATATAATACAAATGTAGAATAAATGCAATAAAAAATGACAAAAATGTATTAAAATGTCCAAAAAATGATGAAAATTATGATTAGAGATTATAGAAGTTTTAAAAAATTCTATTTGGCTGATTTGCAAAACTTCAACAAAAATTTGATTAATTCCAGGCATTCCCAAGCCAATCTGCCTAATCATATTCATCCCTCTTGGTGGCCCAATCAGAATGGAGGCAGTAGCACGTGGCCAGAAGTAATGACCCATTTTGCACAATATTCCACTACAGTGCGATAATTTGTGGCAAAATATTCTACACTACTCACTAAAAGTTATTTGGCTTTCAGGTGAAATTTATGGAAAAAGTAAAACGTTCACACTACAGTGATATTATATCATGAAAGTCGGGCATTTAAGTAGAAGCATGCAATGGTGATTTCATCATCTCAAACAATTTATTGATACAAAAGCCAACACCAGTGGTGGGTATACCCTCACAAAAATGTCAATGTCTCAATAACTTGTCATGTGGCCTTGAAAATCAATTACAATCAATCATTACCACAACGTCTTATGCTGTTCACAAGTTGACTTATTGTCTTCTTGAAAGGCGGCCCTCAGGTCATTCGGGTTTTGGGGTACAGAGTTACAAACCTCTACAAGGCGACTCAGGTGATCCCATAGGTTTTCAATGGGATTCAGATCTGGAGAAATTGCAGGCCAGACCATTTGAGGTACCCCAGTCTCCAGGAGCCATTCCCTAATGATGCAACCTCGATGAGCTGACACACTGTTGTCCAAGAAGATGAAATTAGGCCTGTGTTGTTCTGCAGAGGCATAATGACTGGATTAATGATGTTATGGGCTTGTCAATGTATCATTCTCAAAGTGGATGACAGTTCTGCATTGACTAGACACACCTGCCCCCCCCCCCCCCCTGTAACACCACCACCACCAAAGGCATATCTGGTGACAACAGGGGCTGATGCATAGCATTCTCATTGATGTCTCCAACATCATTGGTGGCCATCATTTCTGCTCAGCGTGAATCAACTTTCATCAAGTGAACAGCACTGAGGCCCACAGGTCCCTCGTCCAGCATAGTTGCTTCCTGGCCAATGCAAGACAATGACATCTGTGCCTGATGGTGTGGTCAGGTACCCTTGCAGGTCATCTAGCATGCGTAGAACACTGATGTAAATGGTTTCAAATGGTCTGATGTGATACTTGGATTCCTCTAACCTCCCTTAAATGTGCCTGGAGTTGTGTGGCATTCATCATCCAGTTTCGCAGAGCATTGTTCACAATGAAGCCATCATCAGTGTGGGATGCTTTTCTGTGACTCTTCCAGTGTCTTTATATCTCTGTTGCAACCTGCTGATGACACACTGAGAACATTCTGCTTGATGCCTCACAATGGCAATTGTTAGATGTCAAAATTTGAATAGCATGATGAGGAGGACTGTTTAAATACCAATTCTAATTGAACCAGGAAATTTATTGATAACCTCATAGAGCAGAGCACATGTAGGGCTGAATATACTTATTTATTTACATTTAGCCCTAAGGCTACTGATGCCCATACTTGACATGTGCTTCTCCAATTTCCCCTAAAACTTAACTTTTATTTATTTTTACTACTGTACTTGATTTATCCTTTTTGTGTTTAAAACTTTCAGCTTCCGCTATTTCCTGTTCTCTCAATTACCAGCCTATATAATATAGTGCAATTATTTAATTTGCTAGGGAGCTCTTAATCATATTATTTTCACCATCTGTCACCAGCTTGTGTTTGCTGATACTGTGCGCTTGTATCTCACAACACTTTACTGATTTGTTTCGTAATAGTGCTCAGCTAGGCTATCAGAGCTCTACCTAGATCCCTGCTTGAACATTAGCGGTTCGCTGGCTAAAAACCTATCCTGCAGCTGCCCCCCGACATGTTTCGCCTGCTCACAGGCGTCCTCAGGGGTTTGGGCAGTGTCCGAGGAAAAGGGGTTGTGGCTGAAGCTTTATAGATTCTCTTCATGACGTATTTAATTGCGTGCACAATTGTTTGCTATAATACTGTCATTTGCCGCAATTTAGTAACATTCTTACCTGTCATTGGATGTAGCAAGTTCTCCTCCTATGTGACGCGCTCCCCTCCATCACTGCTACATCATCAACTCTGCGCAAGTCACTGGACTTAACCGCTTCTCGCGGTCTTTCCTTTACTACGCATGTCAGAGGACTTAGTTATTTTTCCCCTTTCATTTTCAAGCGCTACTGCGTATCACTTAAAACTTAGATTTTATACGCTCATCAATCAATATGTGGGCCATATACAAGGATGTATATACTTGATGTATACCTCAAGGATAACTTATTCACTATCATATAAGAGGACTAAGTTATTTTTTCCCTTTCTTTTTCAAGCATTACTGCGCATGACTTGAGACTAGAGATGAGCGAGCACTAAAATGCTCGGGTGCTCGTTATTTGAGTTCGAATAACGAACCCTATTGCAGTCAATAAGATACTCGAGCATTTTTTGCAGGGGACCAAGGCTCTGCCTAGGGAAGGCTGGGTGAAAACCTGGAAACCTCAGAAAATGATGGAAACACCACGGAAATTGAAAGGAAACAGCAGGGGCAGCATGCATGGATGCCTCTGAGGCTGCCTAATCCCACCATTACCCCAAATTCTCGGGCAACAGCCTGGTGGTGACCCTCAAGACAATAGTGCTAACCCAGACCATAAAAAATTATCGTGGCCCTGTATGACTGTGACTACAGAGTGACTGAGTTACAGTGCAGGAGAAGGCGAAGCACATAAAAATTTATCGTGGCCCTTTATGGCGGCGGTGACAACAGAGTGATCGAGTTAGACTGAGGTAGCAGGTGAACCACCCAAAAATTTAGCCTGACACGGCATGGCGGTGACTCCACCAATGCCTTTGTCCGACTGAGATTGCAGTCAAATCGCTGTAGGTGAGCCTCCCAAAAATTATTTTTTTGGAGTGTCTGAAGTCGACCCTCCGAAAATTTTATTTTTTTGTGTCTGTGGTTGACGATACTGAAAAATTGTTTTAGAGTCTCTGTAGTTGACGCTCATGAAAAATTGTTTTAGAGTGTCAGTAGTTGACGCTACTGAAGAATGGTTTTAGAGTGTCTGTAGTTGACGCGCCGGAAAAATTGTTTGGAGAGAGGGCTTGTATAAGTGGCCCTCCGGAAACATTGTCTTAAAAGAGTGCCAGTTGGTCCTCTAAAAAATTCCCTTTTGGGTCAGCGTTTGGCAATGAAGAGAAGGAGGAGGAGGAGTAGAGGAGAGGAATCGGATACATAAGGAATCTTATTCTTTAGCTGCTTTCCCCCGGAGGAGATTTGAATTCCGTGAAATCCAGGCTTTGTTCATTTTAATAAGCGTCAGCCTGTCAGCGCTGTCAGTTGACAGGCGTGTACGCTTATCGGTGATGACGCCACCAACTGCACTGAATACCCGCTCTGACAACACGCTAGCGGCAGGGCAGGCCAGCACCTCCAAGGCGTACAGCGCCAGTTCAGGCCATGTGTCCATCTTTGAAACCCAGTAGTTGTATGGAGCAGTGTGATCACGCAGGATGTTGGTATGGTCAGCTAGGTATTCCCTCGCCATCTTTCTGTACAGCTCCCCCCTACTCTGCCTAGACTGGGGACAGGTGACAGTGGACTTGCTGGGGTGACATAAAACTGGCAAAGGCCTTGGAGAGCATTCCCCTGCCAGTGCTGGACAAGCTGCCTGCTCGCCTCCTCTCCCCCGCTACTTGACCCACAGAACCATGCCCTCTGCCGCTAGCGGCGTTAGATGGGAAGTATTATTTCAGCTTGCGCACCAGGGCCTGTTGATATTATTTCACTCTCATACTCCTTTCCTCTACAGGGATGAGAGTGGAAAGGTTCAGCTTATACCATGGGTCCAGGAGAGTGAACACCCAGTAATCGGTGTTTGAAAAAATGCTTCTAACGCGATGGTCACGGGATAGGCAGCCTAACATGAAGTCTGCCATGTGCGCCAGAGTCCCAACGCAAGAATTCCCTCTCCTAACTGGCCTGACTCTCCATTTCCTCCTCCTCCTCCTCCTCCTCCTCCTCCTCCAAGTCCTCATCTTCAGCCCATACATGCTCAAGAGTTAAGAAGGACTGAGCATTGGTACCCTCTTCTGTCTCGCCAACATTCTCCTCCTCTTCATCCTCATCCTCATCCCCCTCCTCCAATACGCGCTGAGAAACAGACCGGAGGGTGCTCTGGCTATCAAGCGACGTATCTTCTTCCTCCATCTCCTGTGACAAGCGCAAATCTTCGGACTTCATGCTGAGCAGTGAGTTTTTCAACAGGCAAAGCAGCGGGATGGTGAGGCTGATAATCGCGGCATCGCTTCTGACCATCTGTGTTGACTCCTCAAAGTTGCTCAACACCTGACAGATAGCAGACATCCACGTCCACTCCTCATTGTAGACTTGAAGAAGCTGACTGACCTGACTACCAGTTCTGGTGGAAGTTGACATCTGGCAGTCTACAATCGCTCTGCGCTGCTGGTAAACTCTGGATAACATGTTTAATGTCGAATTCCATCTCGTGGGCAAGTCGCACAACAGTCGGTGAGCTGGCAGTTGTAGGCGCCGCTGCGCTGCCCTGAGAGTGGCAGCTTCTGTGCTTGACTTGCGGAAATGCGCACAGATGCGGGCGCACCTTGGTGAGCAAATCTGACAAATTGGGGTATGTCTTGAGGAACCGCTGAACTATGAGATTGAACACGTGAGCCAGGCATGGCACATGTGTCAGTCTGCCGAGTTGCAGAGCCGCCACCAGGTTACACCTGTTGTCACACACAACCATGCCTGGCTTGAGGTTCAGCGGTGCCAGCCACAGATCAGACTGTGCGTGATGCCCTGTAACAGCTCTTGGGCGGTGTGCCTTTTGTCACCTAAGCTCAGCAGTTTGAGCACCGCCTGCTGACGCTTAGCCAAGGCACTGCTGCTGCGCCTAGAGCTACTGACTGAAGGCGCAGTGCCCACGGATGGTAATTCGTCGTCGGAGGAGGAGAGGTTGGGGGAAGAGGCGTAGTACATCTGAGAAACCGTGACCGAGGTAGGCCCCACAATCCTTGGTGTGGGCAGTACATGAGCGGCCCCAAGCTCAGACTCGGTCCCAGCCTCCACCAAGTTAACCCAATGTGCCGTCAGTGAGATATAGTGTCCCTGCCCGGCAGCACTTGTCCACGTGTCCGTGGATAGGTGGACCTTATCACTAACCGTGTTGGTCAGGGCACGGATGATGTTCTCTGACATGTGCTGGTGTAGGGCTAGGACGGCACATCGGGAAAAATAGTGGCGGCTGGTGACCAAGTACCGAGGGACAGCCACCACCATCAGGTTGCGGAAAGCCTCAATCTCTACCAGTCTATAGGGCAGCATCTCCAGGCTCAACAATTTGGAGATTTGGATGTTTAGGGCTTGTGCATGTGGGTGGGTGGAATTGTATTTGCGCTTGCGCTCAAATGTCTGAAGCAAAGACAGCTGAACGCTGCGCTGGGACACATTAGTGGAGGTTGTGGAGGATCGTGGAGGTGAAGGGTTGGTTGTAGGGTGGGAGGCACTCGTGCCGGGGTCCTGGGCGAGGGGTTGACTCGCCGAGCCAGCATGTGACACAGGGGAAGGGGCAGTGGTGTGACCCGCAGGCGGTGAACGGCCTTTCTTCCACTGAGTCGGGTGTTTAGCACTCATATGCCTGCGCATGCTGGTACTGGTTAGGCTGGTAGTGGTGGCTCCCCTGCTAATCCTGGTGTGGCACAGGTTGCACACCACAGTCCGTCGGTCATCCTCACTTTCTTTAAAAAACCTCCAGACTTGCGAACATCTAGGCCTCTGCACGGGAGCTTGACTCCGGGAAACACTTGCTGATCTTCCTGCTCTGGCCCTGCTTCTCCCTCTGGCCACCCCACTGCCTCTTCCAATCTGTTCTGGTGCTGCACTTGCCTCCCCCTCAGAAGCACTGTCTTGAGTTGGATTACCAACCCAGCTCGGGTCAGTCACCTCATCATCCACCAGCTGTTCCTCCGATTCCTCACTCTGCTCCCCCCTCGGACTTACCGCCCTGAAAACAACCTCACTGCCTGACAACCGTGTCTCATCATCATCATCATCCGACATCTCTTCACGCACTACTTGCACTAAGTCCACACTCTCATCACCCACAGACTGCGAAAGTTCAAAATTTTGGGCATCGGGACAGAGCAACTGCTCAGGTTGCTCTTGAGCAGTGGTTTGTGTCTCTGGGTAGGGTCCTGAAAAGAGTTTCTGTGAGTATGCCGGATCTGAATCCATATTTTCCGTGGGGGGGGGGCAGGCTGTGGGGAAGGAGGTTGAGCTGGAGGAGCCAGAGGTCTACTCCCTTGGCTAGCGTGGGTGGACTGCGTGGAAGACTGGGTGGTGGATAAATTACTGGACGCATTGTCCGCTATCCACGTCATCACCTGTTTGCACTGTTGTGGTTTCAATAGTGGTGTACCACGTGACCCAGTAAGTTGCGAGATGAAGCTAGGGAGCGAAACTCTGCGGTGTTCCACTGCTCCCTCCTCAGCATGTACAGTGTCACCCTACCCAGGACCACGGCCTCTGCCCCCTACACTACTTGAATGCCCACGCCCTCGTCCTCGACCCTTAGCCCTTGGGTTCAACATTTTGTATATTCACCAAAACCGTATTCAGTAGACAGTAGAATTACTATCTGAGGCAAAAAAATGTAGTCTTTAGACTCCAGCTATTGCACCGCAAACCACTCAATTTTGCACTGGACTGTAATTTATATAACTGAGAATAAAAACGCATTCTCTAGACTGCGGCTAGTGTATCGCACACCTCACAATTGTTCACTGGACTGTAGTTTATATAACTGAGAATAAAAACGTATTCTCTAGACTGCGGCTAGTGGACCGCACACCTCACAATTGTTCACTGGACTGTAGTTTATATAATTGAGTGAAAAAAAATATTCTCTAGACTGCGGCTAGTGTATCACACACCTCACAATTGTTCACTGGACTGTAGTTTATATAATTGAGTAAAAAAAAATTATTCTCTAGACTGCGGCTAGTGTATCGCACACCTCACAATTTTTCACTGGACTGTAGTTTATATAATTGAGTGAAAAAAACGTATTATCTAGACTGTGACTAGTGTATCGTACACATCACAATTGTTCACTGGACTGTAGTTTATATAATTGAGTGAAAAAAATGTATTCTCTAGACTGTGGCTAGTGTATCGCACACCTCACAATTGTTCACTGGACTGTAGTTTATATAACTGAGTGAAAAAAAAACATATTCCCTAGACTGCACTACAGATCCCAGCAAGCCAAGGTACAGCAGCAGCAAAAATGAGTACTGAGAGGACTTTGGGCAATTTCATTGGGGTCTGTGTGGACCATGTGCTGTCCCTTTTCTGCCACCAGTCGCTGTGCACAGTGTGCAGCCAAGATGGCGGTAGCTGCACTACAAGTCTCAGCCAGCAGCCGAGAGGAGGAAAAAAAAATGTTGTTGTAGCCCTTAGAAGGAGCATTGGGTTCTTTGTGGATGATTCCTGCTTAACCAGATTCTAATTTCACGCCCTAACAGTGTGCAACCAAGATGTCGGTAGCTGCACTACAAGTCCCAGCCAGCAGCCAGGAGGAGACGTGCTTGTAGCCCTTAGAAGGGCTGTTCGGTTCTTTGTGGGTGATTCCTGCCTAACCAACAACTAAATTCAGGCCCTAACACTCTCCCTGACAGACAGCAGCTCTATCCCTAATCTCATGCAGACGGCGTATGACGCGAGCAGCGCGGGACCAGATTCTTATATTCCCAGGTCATCTGATCTGGCCAGCCAATCCCTGCTATCGACTTGTAGGGGCCCCACGTGATGCTAGGAGGTGCCAAAGACTCTCCTGCATGTTGATTGGCTGAAAAAATGCGGCTAATATGCAGGAAGAGGAAGTTGCCATTTCCTCGAGGATCGCAATATGCTCGTCCGAGTAGCGAGCATTTGCGAATACCCTAATGCTCGAACGAGCACCAAGTTCGGACGAGCATGTTCGCTCATCTCTACTTGAGAGATTTTATTCTCTCATCAAATATATGGGCCATATACAAGGATGTATATACTTTATGTATACCTCAAGGACAACTTATTCACTATATCATATCGTACAGTGATTTTAAGAAAAAAAAAATTTGTATTTATATTTTGTTATTTATTTTTCTTTTTAACACATCTATTATACTTGCTGATATCATGATTTATTACGTTACTTATCACATGGATTTTTTCTCTCACTACTTTTATACCATGATTATGTAATTGATAATAAAAATTTAGTTTTTTATTAATTAAAATTTATCTATAATTTTTATTTATTTATTTCCTTTTTCTGTTCCTCAATCATGTTACTGTAATCTATAATCATGTGTCAATCAGATATCTCCTTTCAGTTGCACACAATTCCATTATCCTATTTAATTATGATCATGTTTCCATATTCTTATTTTTTACTACTATTCTTCATCATGCTCACCTCCCCCTCTTTTTACTAGGGTACAGTTTCTTAGATTCAACTTTATTATTTTTCTTATTCTTATGGGGATATGTAACAGTTTTTTTCGGGAATATTCTTTTCATCCAATCTTTTTCAATCACAAAAAAGAGGCAAAGGTAAACCCTTCATTTAAACCATTCGGGGCCAGGCTCTTAAGCCTATATATCCATTTTGTTTCCTCTTGCATCAATTTCTGGTCAATGTTTTCCTTTCTTGGACCTGGTAAAATTTTGGATATACCCCAAATTTTCAGGTTACTACTGTCACCTTTATGTACATTCATGACATGCCTCAACAGTGATGTATCTGCTTTTTTGTTTATATCACTAAAATGTCTAGACACTTGTCTCCTCAGTTCTTGTACGGTTTTTCCTACATAGATTTTAGGACAACTACAACCAATTGCATAGACAACTCCGGTTGACCTACAATTGATGTAGTCTTTTATTATGTATTTTTTATTATCCACTGAATTCTCAAACTCTTTTATTGGTCTCATTTTATTGCAAAAAATACAGTCCCCACACGGATAGGACACCTTTACGGATAACCATGTCTCTCTTTTTGTTTTCCGACTGTTCTGAAAATGTCTATGTACCAGTTTCTCTTTTAAATTTGTGCCTCGTCTTGACGGATTTTCTGGTAATACCTCTTTTAACTCATCATCCGTTTTTAATATATGCCAGTGACGCTGGAGTATCTCCCTCACTTCTCTGTTCCACTCATCAAAGGTTCCAATGCATCGTACCAGTTTCCCGGTATTCTGTTTCCTTTTGGTTTGTAAGAGGTCTTGCCTCTCCACATCCCTTGCTCTACGATGGGCTCTATGTAACACCTTTTTGGGATAACCTCGTGCCCTAAATTTGTTATACAATATCCTACATTCCCGTTCAAAAGCCTCCTCGCCGGAACAGTTCCTTTTCGCACGTAAGTATTGCCCTATCGGGATTTCCTTTTTAAGGGGTACTGGATGGTAACTGCTCCAATGGAAGAAACTATTGGTTGAGGTTGCTTTTCTATATACCTCGGCAGAAGTGCCCCCGTCAGGCTGCAGGATCAATGTCAAATCCAGAAAATTGATGCTTTTTTCCTGAATCTCCACCGTAAACTTGAGGCCAATTTCATTTTTGCTTAATGTTGCTACAAATTGGTGAAATTCCATTATAGTGCCCTCCCAAAAAATTAAAATATCATCGATGTATCGACCCCAAAAAGTGATATACTTGGTAAAATTAATGTGTTTTTCAGTGAATACATTTCTTTCTTCCCACCACCCTAAAAAAAGGTTTGCAAATTTGGGTGCACATATCATCCCCATTGCCGTTCCAGTGATCTGTAAATAATATTTACCATCAAATGTAAAATAATTGTGGGTCAACAAAAATTTCAAAAAAGTGAGTATCAATTCGTTGTGTTCCTGAAATTGTATCTCCCTCATGCTCAAATAATATTTTACCACCTCAAGACCTAACTTGTGTTCAATACTGGAGTACAAAGCCTCCATGTCAAGACTCGCAATTTTTGTTTTTTCATTTACGTGTATTTCCTGCAGCCTGACAAGGACATCCTTTGTATCTTTTAAGTAGGAACTTAGACTAGGGACAAATGGGGTATCGACTCACTGACATAACTGCTGATGCCCTCACATAAACTCTGATTACCTGAAACTATGGGTCTTCCTGGTATCGGATGTCTTTTTTTATGCACCTTTGGAATAGCATAAAAAGTAGCTATTGTAGGCTTGGCATTAAAGAATATCTTAAATTCATCCTGCGTGAGTAATTGCTTTTCTTTTGCCCTTAGTAATATCTCTTTGAGTTGTGTGGCATTCATCATCCGGTTCCGCAGAGCATTGTTCACAATGAAGCCATCATCAGTGTGGGATGCTTTTCTGTGACTCTTCCAGTGTCTCTATATCTCTGTTGCAACCTGCTGATGACACTCTGTGATACTCTAAGCTCAGTGGCCACTTCTATCTGAGAACATCCTGCTTGATGCCTCACAATGGCAATTGTTAGATGTCAAAATTTGAATAGCATGATGAGGAGGACTGTTTAAATACCAATTCTAATTGAACCAGGAAATTTATTGGGTGATTCGTGGACCAAACACCTGTTGTCAATTTTGTTGCAGGGCCGCCATCAGGGGGGTACAGCAGAACCTGCTGTGGGGGGCCCGGGCAGATTCGTCAAGAAAGGGGGGCCCGGGCGCCTGTCAACAATCCCCCTCAACCAGGCCCGGACTGGCCATCTGGCCGATCGGGCATTTGCCCGGAGGGCCGCTCCATATTTTAAATAAGTGGGCCGCTGTGAGGTGGCTACTGAACTCAATTGTATCTGCATCCACTGAAGAGCCGGGTACCCGCAGGACCTGACCTTCTAAATTGAGGGTCTGGCTCTGGGGCGGCTGCAGGCTGGTACCATTAGGCTGGGAAGGGCCAATAACCATGTCCCTTCCCACCCTGGTAGTGCCAGGCTGCCGCTGCTGGTTGTATCTGGCTGGCGAAGGAAAAAATGGGGGGACCCCACGCCATTTTTTTACAAAAATAATTAAATAATTAAAAAAAAAATGGCATGGGGACCCCCCCTTTTTTCCTTCGCCAGCCAGATACAACCAGCAGCGGCAGCCTGGCACTAACAGGGTGGGAAGGGACACGGTTATTGGCCCTTCCCAGCCTAATGGTACCAGCCTGCAGCCGCCCCAGAGCTAGACCCTCAATTTAGAAGGTCCGGTCCTGCGGGTACCCGGCTCTTCCCGGCACCCCTTCCCGGCACCCCGAGGTAATAGATGTAGTATTGTAAAAAAAAATATACACACACAAGTATAAAACATTTTATTGAAATAAACACTCCCCCAGACCCCTGTTTGACCATTTTATTAAAAAAAAATAAATAAAAAAAGCTGGTCCGACGTAGTCCACCGAATCCGACGTAGTCCTCTGCATTCACGACCCTGAAAAATAGAAAACAAACACACAAACACAGACCACTTACCTCTTCCTGCACTGGGATAATACACACAGCGATGTCACTGTACAGGGATAATAAACACAGTGATGTCACTGTACAGGGATAATAAACACAGTGATGTCACAGTACAGGGATAATAAACACAGCAATGTCACTGTACAGGGATAATAAACACAGCGATGTCACAGTACAGGGATAACAAACACAGTGATGTCACAGTACAGGGATAATAAACACAGTGATGTCACCATACAGGGATAATAAACACAGTGATGTCAAAGTCCAGGGATAATACACACAGTGATGTCACTGTACAGGGATAATAAACCTCAGATCAACACATTGTGCCCCCATCAGACCTCAGGTCAGCGTCTTGTGCCCCCATCAGACCTCAGGTCAGCGTCTTGTGCCCCCATCAGACCTCAGATCAGCGTCTTGTGCCCCCATCAGACCTCAGATCAACACAATGTGCCCCCATCAGAGCTCAGGTCAGCATCTTGTGCCCCCATCAGACCTCAGGTCAGCATCTTGTGCCCCCATCAGACCTCAGATCAGCGTCTTGTGCCCCCATCAGACCTCAGATCAACACAATGTGCCTCAACACTCTGCACTTACAAGCATGTAACTGAATTTAATGGCAACTGTGTTTCCCTATTGAAAATGTTTATCAGTGTGTGAATAATAATAATATAACATGTAGCGTAAAAACATTAGCCTAGGGTAGGATCCTGCCTAAAGAGTCTACCTTGTCGCGGAGGCAGGCTTACTAATCTTTTGGGCAAAAAAAGCAGTTGTGATATGCCGTAAAAAAGAAAGATGTAATGTGCTATGTGGAGGCTGCTGCATATTAAGCAAATCTGTAAAGTGGCCCGCGAAATTTGCCTGTAGGGCGCCCCGAAATTCCTGATGGCAGCCCTGTTTTGTTGTTAAGCTATTTGTTAGAGAACAGCAAGTTGTGCAAAAAATGCTTGAACAGTTGGATGTGTACATTCAAAAGTTTAGAGAACATCACATAAACATTGCAAGTTCGCTTGCAAAGGTTAGAGTACATTTTAGGTTCATCCTGAAATTTTAACCACAAGCCAAATATTCCTAACTTTTTGTGAGTAGTTTATATATGTAATTGCTAACTTCTATAGCACTTTACGTGGTATAATGTACATATAGCATAATCCACATCATGTCTTTTATTTTAGATGTTAGTTTTCTAAGCTGCAGTATTTTGCTTGCCATCTCTCACTGTAGCCTCTCAGCAATTGGTATAATCATAATCCCTAGTGGCATATGTAATGATAGCAACTGACTGCTTTCTCTCTCTCCCCAGCACTTTGTTGCTAGAAATGCTGAGTTTAATTAGCTGTACAATATACAGAGGAGCAAATGGGTCACCTTTATGTCAGGTTTCCAGCAGTCAATTCTTTGCTCATTTTCTTAGAACTGCCCTCAGTGTCATGCACTTCACATAGTGCCCATGAAGTCAAATATCTCAGAGACTTAAGAGAAAACCTTTTAAATGTGGAACAATGTAATTATGAGCTTTGAGGGATTTTTCATTGTGAAGATTTATAAGGCTTGTTTTTTTAAGTAATTATTAACGTTCACAGCTCTGCAGTCATATGTTCATGTTTGTTCACTGCAGCGGATAAGCATTTGTTTAACCATCCAGCATACCCCTATGGTTACTTTTCAGCTCCAGGTATAAATCTATCTACTGTGAAGCCAGACTGTAGTGTACTGTGCACATGGGGTTTTCTGTGTTCAACACTTAAAAACAAATGTCACTTACATTTATAGATGACAAGCTTGTTGGCTTGACAGGATTTTCTTAACAATTTTGATGTACAAAGTGACAAGTTAATATGTAAATTTCAACACTGATCCTTTCTCCTTACTAGAATGTTGTCTCATGAAGACATCCCTTGTACATATGCAGTATTAAATCATTTAAGCATCAAAGACAGAATGGAGAGCATATTGAAGGATATCTTTCATTCTGGAGGACTTGAGCCCACCCTGTATTTGCAGAGGGACAGGAGGTGACAATAGGGCTATCAGATCCAGGGCCACCTTCTGAAAGAGGTTTTCTTTTGTAAAACAAACATTTTAAAAGGGTTGTTAACTTGTTACACACTATGATGGAAAAGATATATGTCGATCAAGTTCAACCAAGTGATGGGAGAAGATGTGGATGAAGGGAAGGGGAGTGGGAAACTAAACTTGTACACATTTACATAAATATTAATGTTACTTAGTTCTAATAAAACATTGAAGCCAGCACCTGAGGGAAGTTACACTCAAACGTTTAAACATTCTAGCCCCCTCTATTCCAGCCAGTGGCGTACATAGAGAAGTAAGGGCCCCACAGCAAGGATCAAACCAAGCCCCCCACACAGGACAGAAGGGTTTCTGCCTAAAACCTTTTCAATGACCCTGGGGCCATTTTTCCACTGCCTCATGTTGTTCCTTTAGAGGGTAGAGTCTTGACCAAGTTTTCACCTCCCGTAGAAGAGGAGTTAATCCCAACTTAGACTGGGCCCCCTCTTGCACTGAGCCCCATAGCAGTCGCATGGTCTGCCACTATGGTAGTTACGACCCCGATTCGAGTGCCATCGCTAGGAGCCTCCCTATTTTTCTGCAGTCCTGACATCATGTTCTTGACTGCAGCCATGACTTTCCATTTATGAATGTAATCACTGGTCTCAGTGGTATACGGCACGAGACTGCTGATGCCAATGTTTGGATGCATCAGTCACATATGGTACATGCCAAATTTTATTAAAGAACTAATCCAAGCCCGCAGCACAATCCATAATGAATCCAGGTTCAGATTCGCTCTTTAATAGAGTACAGGACTACTTACAGTAATGGTTCATGTGTGAGACTTCCATAGTCTCACATTACTAACGGCCTTGCTCATTCAACCGGAACAGGGAGAAATACATTACACAGTCAATACGGTGAGTGTGAACTTGTTCTATTTAAGGTAAACATAAAAAAGGCTTGGATTTGTCCAAACTGGATGAATCCAAATCTACCATCACTAATGGGCACATCACTACAGTCATGTAAACAAAGCCCAGCTAGGAGGATCAGAATGGCAATGCTGGAGTTAACAGTGTTTGAATAGGTGAATATGACTTCCTTCCCTGCCTTATAGCATTTTTTTTATAGATGACATAAAGATTTCCATTTCCTTTTTCCTTTTAAGCATATTTAGGATCTGCATATTAAATGCTATGGAGACATTTGAATTAATTATTTTTATTATTGAATTGCATGCTCTATACTATAGACTAAATATTTTTGTACTTATTTTATTTTTTTTAATTTTTAGTTTCTGTAGCTGGCAAGTATTACAATATTAGTATTCTGTGATAAGCCTGTCTGACAAACTCTCTCATGGCTTAGTCTCCATCCTCCCCTGATTTCTCTTAAACAATCATCTAAGCTCAATCAAGATCAAATCAAAGTTGATCAATTTTGATTTTTTTCATGTTTTGATCATAATTCATCTTAGATGATCATCTTAAATAGAGATGAGCGAATCATGCAAAATTTTATTCGCAGAAATATTCTTTTCTCAGAACTTTTCCTAAGATTCGTATATTCGACGGATAGATTTGTTTAATTTGCGAACACAATATACGTAATTATATAGCTTTTAGCCAACATTCGCACACTAATAACGAACGTTCAGGTAAAAAGGTACGCAACCTCTTTGAACACGTATGCATAAGCGTACAAAGTGCGTACGAATATGACGGGCTTTGCTGGAGAGGAATGGTGGAGCAGGAGGAATGCTCTGAGTCTGACCCCTGGCTCTTTAAGGATACTGTATCAGCAGATGACAGCAGATCATCCGGCTGATACTGAGATGAGCGTGCCATCCATTCCACTACCTCATCCACTTTCTCCTCCACTACAATTTTGCGCCTTGGTACGCCTGGTGGAACAACGGCCAAGCATTTTGAATACTACTAGTAGATGCTCCGGCTACAGGTCCTTTGGCACTTCTGCCCTGTGCCACCCTCTCCTTTTTTTAGATCTCCAGGTCTGGCTGAAACTGGACCCCTTTTGCTTATCCGTTCCAGACATTTTTCAATTCATTCTGTGACCCTGCAGCTGGTCTTTGTCCCTGTATCTCCCTGTCTCTCCCTATATCTCCCTGTCTCTCTCTCCCTGCCTGAGTAATTACTAGCCCTGAAGAGGCCCTGCACTTGCCCTGCAATATCCCTGATATGTGTAATATGGATTCCCAGAGCAATTACACCCCAATTTTCACAAAACATGTCTCAGAGTCTCAGAACTTCACACAGTGCTTCTGCTCGTCTCAGAAGTCGCAGCAGAAGTGATGCGTCACTGGCTTACCGAGCCTGAGCCAATCAGAGCAAGCCCTGCCCACTAGGTCAGGTGACCGCTTTCTTCCCGGGCTTTTGCACAAGATAAACGAACTAAAGGTAAAATTTTGTTAATGAATTGATTTTGTACGCAACAGTAACTTATCCGTAGCAATAGCGTATAATTTATAGGACAAACTACGTAGCGAATGCACACAAAGCCGAAGCGAATCACCTAATATTCGGATTCCCTTCGCAGCTAAAAATGTCCAAGATTCGATAGGAATCAACGAATCGGCTATTAGATTCGCTCATCTCTAATCTTAAATAACCCAAGAAAAAAGTGATCCAAAGTTGCCCGGAGGCTTTAAGCATAACCCAAAAACATATAAGCTATAATATTTATAGATGAAAATACTCAGGAAAAAATTATAATTTTCAACTTAAACTTACAAAGTAAATGGCAAGAAAAACAATGTAAGTACATTTTAATAGCTTTTTTAAATGCAAAGATCAGTATCTCTTTGTTAAGGTGACCTTACACTTGAGTTAAAAGTCATCTGGACCACCTGATAGACCCTCAATTGCAGATACCAGGAGAAAAGGCAATGGGACACATGGGTGCTTTGATTATTTGTTTACGCAGCTTATACTATCTCCCTGTTGAAATATATATCCATGCTTTACTGACCAAAGTATTCATGTTTATGGTAAAGCTGAGAGAAACATCTATTGGCTTACCAGCCCGCAGTTATCTCAAGTGTATAGACAGGGCAATTGTAGCACTTTTTGATTGTGTTAAATTACATTGAGAAATTGTGCATTAACTTTGCAAATGTTAATCTATGAAAGGAAGCAGGAAATATTGTATATGCATGCTGTTTCATGGCTCTGTGATTTTGGATAATCAAAAATGTGACATGTACATATTCATGCAATAGGTTAACACTGGTAATGAGCAAAGTTAAGAAAAATTTGATTTGCTGCTTCGCTTAATTTCACAAAGAAATTCGGCACAAAGTGGATTCATTTGGATGTGGCAGACATAATGACAGGGGAATGGCCCCCTTTCAGGGATTAATCTGGTAAAAAAAAACATACTAACCTCATCCATTTGCTCTCAAAAAGGCCATTGTGTACATCTTGATTGAAGACACTGTGCAAAATCTCAGGCGGCGACGTGATGACATTATCATGCTGGTTGGGCGCGGTGACGTCTGAATATGTCACCGCCCCCAGCCAGCGCAGTGAAGCCACACATCACCCTGCATAAGTTTTCACGCGATATATTCATTAAAGATGGCCGAGATGGCCTCTCCACGAGCTAATGGATGAGGTATGTTTTGTTTGATTCATTACCATGAAGTGCGAAGAAATTCAGCTTTGCAGCTAATCAAATTTTCCATGAAATTTGGATCAAAGTCAATTTGTTTGGCTTTGATTCACTCAACACTAATTAACACTAGTAATAATCAATTTTATGTCAGCTAAAATGTATTTAAACCTTAAATGTGTTTAGTGTCAGGACTGGCGGTCATGGCGCCCGTGCCGACGGTCCTGCCTCTGACTCTGCAGGTGATGCGGATGCCCGTGCCCGGGCTTCCGCCCCTCTCCTGTCAGGCTCCTCCTCCCGCCAGCGGTCTCTTGGTATTGGTGCGCTTTCCAGGCAGGGAGCGCACACCACGTTTGAGAGTGCCAAGGACACGGCGTGTGCGCAAGCTCGTGTTCTCGGTCACTAGGTTCACGCCAGAGAACGCGAGCAGTTTAATCTATTTGCTATGCTATGCAGACCTGGTCACCTACTAAGGGTTAATTCTGTGCTCAGGAGTCTCTCCTCCCTTTCACCTGTGGGGGTAGAACTCCTGGCTGCATTTAAACCTTGCCATCACAATCATACTTGCCAGTGTTTGAGTTTCTCTGCACCAGCTATCCTAGTGGTTTATATTCTGCAGTTCTGACCTTGCTTCTTGTTTTTGACATTCGCCTCTGCCTGATCCCTTTGTACCTCGCTACTGGTTGGTTTTGATTTCGGCTTGTTTTTGACTACTCTTTGTTTTGTGATTTTGTCCTGACGTACCTTCCTGGTTTTGACTCAGCCTTAATAACTATTCTTCCGTGTTTGTTTGTCTGTCTCTTGTCTCCCATCCCCTGCACCACAGTCATTGTATATCGCAGTCATCATGGTTGTTGCCCCATGTTTTAGCGTGGGTGGGGCAATAGGCAGGGACAGAGGTTGGGGTAAGCTCAGGGCTCACGTTCCTCTGTTGTCTGTTTATCCCAGCCTGACATTTAGACTTAGAATGAGTGCAGGTACAGTATATATAGTATATAGCAGGGATTGGAACAGGATATTACTGTTTCAATATTTTACAAGTAAGGTAGCACACTTATTACTTAAGACTTTCAGATACAGAATAATGTTCTCCTTTGCCTTTTGTTGACATGGAAGAAAATCTGCAACCAGATGGTTGTAATGAGGATCACCCCCATTATATAAACTCAGAACTTCACATCTGAGGACTAGTTATGGAGATAAGGTTCTCAAAATAGGACACCAAATGCAAAAGTTAAGAATAAAGTGGTACACTAGTAAAGTTTGGGGAAAAGACCTGCCATATCTGGGAAATTGTACTGGGTCATGTTGTATTGGTAAAACTGCTATAATAAGGTATTGTTTTGTACTGTTGTAATGGTGGGAGGAGTTGGGATGAGCACGGCATGGAAGGATAGGAGGACTCGCTTCTCCAATCACCAGTGTTGGCACACCAGTGACCCACCTGCCCAGAGTCCAGGAGAATACTAGTTTATGTCCTTATTTCTACCAAAGTATTTGGCCACTTTGACACAATCAGTGTTTGATCAGTGATTTCCACCAGTAATTATGAGCAAAACCAGAAGTGAAACCTACATAGAGAAGGTATATTGGGAAGATTTGCAACCTGTTCTGTGTTGGACCAACACCTGGTTTTGGCTTACAATCACTAATGAAATTCACTGATCAAACACTGACCAAACAATGTGTGTGAAAGTATAGTTTGTGGTAGTGGTGTTCAGCAGTAGACACATAAGGAAGACCATGAAGGTTTCGCTGGAAGAGCCAGAGGAGTGCCCCCTGGGCGAACGTGTGTGGTGGTGATAACAGCCGGAATGGATTTTGAAAAACTGTAGCATCAACCGGTATGGTATCGATTCTTCTCAGTTTAATACCGTATACGTCTTCTATCTTGGGACCCTATATTTAATTGATTTTTCGAACACGGAAAACGGAAAAAGAGCTTGCTCTGGCCAGGGGAGTGTCTTTCCCACTGCAGCTAAGGGGACGTGTCCATGCTCTGCCTATCACAGGTCAGGAGGCAATTAAAAGAAGAACAACAAAAAACATCAGTACAATATCTAATACGTCCCCTATCCAGGTAAATTTTTTGGAGAGAGGGCCTGTAGGTGGGGGGAAGGAGGTTTCGCTGGAAGAGCCAGAGGAGTGCCCCCTGGGCTAGCGTGTGTGGTGGTGACAACAGCCAGAATGGATTTAGAAAAACTGTTGCATCAACCGGTATGGTATCGATTCTTCTCAGTTTAATACCGTATACGTCTTCTATCTTGGGACCCTATATTTAATTGATTTTTCGAACACGGAAAACGGAAAAAGAGCTTGCTCTGGCCAGGGGAGTGTCTTTCCCACTGCAGCTAATGGGACGTGTCCATGCTCTGCCTATCACAGGTCAGGAGGCAATTAAAAGAAGAACAACAAAAAACATCAGTACAATATCTAATACGTCC